>VWZS01006029.1:1057543-1215636 GCA_013397075.1 Rhabdornis inornatus | reverse complement strand
GCCGCTCCGCCGAGCCCTCGTAGTTGCCGAAGAGCGGAGGAAATCGCCGAGGGAAGGGCTGGGGTGGGGGGAAAAGGGCTGTCGTGTGTGCCCGGGGGGGGCAGGGAGGGATGGAGCGGCTCCCCTCCCTTCCCGCTGCCTCTCTCTTTTTCTTTCTCTCTCTTACTTTCCATCGGGCTTGATCTTAGCAGGCCTTGCAAGAGGGAAGGAGGAAGGAGTGAAGGAGAGCGAGAGTTAGCGGTAGGATGGGGAGGCGATCGCGGTGTGATGAGCCCAGAGAGTGGAGAAAGTCCAGGTAAANCATCGGGCGACGGCGCCCGGCCGCCGGGTCGGGGACAGGCGGGGGAAAAGGAGCCGGCGGGCGGTGGGCGAGATCCAGCCGGATTTTGATGTCCAGCGCCCAGTTCTAATGCCCCAGCTGAGAACGAGTCTAGCCACTCTTGCCACCCCAGAGAAGAAGAAGAAGGGAGAAAGCTGAAATGAAAAATAAGACAGGCTGGGCATGGGTGTTTGAAATATCCAGTTCCAGTAAGTGGAACCAGGATGGAAGTGTTAAAAACACCAAACGTGACTGGATGTCCTACACTTCTTGGTCTGGAGCACCTCCTCAGGCTCCACGTTTCCTAGTGAAATGGCCGTTTGTATTGAGGTTCTCTGGAGTGGAGAATTTAAGAGCTAGGACAGAAACCACCACCTTCCAGTTGAAACTGTGTGCCAGCGATAGGTACTGCTCAGCCATCAGGGTGTGCTTGGGTGGGAACTGCTGCTGTGGTTGTTGGCCATGGTTGGATTTACTCTCCGTTTGATGATCTTGATGTTGTAGGGTCTCAAGAGCAAGAAGTGCAGGATCTGACAGGTTTCACGTAGACAGTTTTCACTTTGTCTTTCAAAGTCTTTAGCAGAGGTCATAGCTAAGGGATGACATTGCCCTATTAGGATGGTGTTTTACTGTGTGTGACACAGACCTCCTCTGAAGTGAACGGCACTTGAACTCTCCTGTGTGGTGTTAAATTATCGGAAGTACATGATGATCTGAATATTGTCATTGACCTTCCCCCCCCGCGATTTTGCAGTATCTGTCATTTAACTTTGTAATTTTAAGGATATTGTATGACAGCTGTATTGCTGTTGTGACTCCAGAATAGCTAGTGTGAGTTCTGTGAAGAACAACTTTGACCCAAAAAAGTTAGCGATGCAGTTTTAGGATTAGTAGTTTCTGGGATGCATAGGAGACCTTTGTCTGGTGTTGTCTGAGTTTTCTTTAGACGTTTGGATTAGTTCTAGAAAGAAATAAAGCTAGTATGTCTTAGGCTAATGGTAGCCATGCTGGTTTAGCTCTGACTCACTGTTAAAAAATTCTGCTGTTTTATGATCCTTGTATTGTAAGATGATGACGTTTGGTAGTTGGATGTGGGCAGTGTCCCTGGGTGACATCAAGTGAGGTTGCTCAAGTGAACCTGGTAGGTTCTGTGAGAAGGGAGCAGGCTCACAGCCCAGTTTGCAGGCAGTGTTAGGCCCAGTCTCTCTGCAGGCATTTGCATGGATGAATGTGAATTTTTGGTACTGTGGTTCAAAGTCTCTGAATCACTTCCTTTCTTTGTTACTCCATTCGAAATACTTTTGCTTATCCTTGTACAATAAGGAAGAATTGTCTTCACCAGAACAGGCAGGTGGAAGAAGTGTGGCAGTTCCTTGTTGTGTGAGGTGTTTGGAAAATTACCTAAACTGGTGTAAAATCTTCATCTACATGTGGCAAAAAGTGTGTGCAGGGCTCCAGTTATCAATCCATTTGCATTTGGCATTTTGCATCTTCACTGGGAAGTTCTCCGTGACAGAGGTCAGAAGAAATGTCTAGAAAGCTGAAGAGTTTGTATGTCTAATAGGCAGCAATTGTGTAGATGGCTTCATTTAAAAGATGACTCAGTTTTGCCTCCCTGCTTTTTCCCCTTCCAAAAAGCAACTGCATCCATGGGATTTATTAGAAAAAAGCTCTTAAGAGCTGGGATGTCCCACACCAGCTTGCATGTGAGATGAGGTGCTTTGTGGCCTCAGAGAAATCCAAGTTCTTGAAAAAGTAAAAAGTTATGTGGATCACAAGATGACTTAAACAGTTTCAGGATTTTACCTTGAAATAATTTGGGACTGTGGATGTAAATAAACAAATTGGGTCTTATGGTGGCATTCCTAAGGTATAGTGCACTCCTGATTCCCTTTTCACTCCTTAGTAATATCCACATCCTTCAAGGAGTCTTACTGAACTTCATCAAGTAAGACCAGTAATTAACTCTGCAGTTTGGAGAGTTTAATACTGGCTGAAAAATTATTTTTAAAGCCAATCATGATATAGAAGCCCTGATAAAGCATGTGGAAAAAGTACAGTGTGTATATTGCCTATATGAACTCATCATACTTGATGACACCCAAGAAACTTTTATAAATTTTGAAGTTTTGGAAATAGATGTGCATATTTATCCTGTCAGTTCATTTATTTTCTCCTGTCAGGTTTTTTTAAAAGGCTTTTCAACCTTTTAAACTTAAAGATAAATTCAATTACTGCCTTTATATTGAAGCAGAATAAGATCACAGACAAAATAACCTCAATGTTTGGTTAGGTAGGTGCCTTTTTCCAGTTAGAATTGGCTTTTAATCATCTGAAATACCTCCTATTACATTTAGGTTAGGACTGTGAAACAGGCACTGATGTATTCTAGAAGCAAAAGAACACCCATTAGGAGTTCAGTGTTTACTGGTAGTGAGACGTGTGTGTTAGAACCAAGACATTTTACAGCTGAAGATAATTATTCCATTATATGGTAAAATGGAGGTGTTAGTTTTGATGGTTTTAAGTACATTTTTTTCCTTTACCAATAACGAATGTTGTGTATGTTTTAGTGTAATTCTCAGACTATATGAAATACTGGTTTGGCTTTGCTTGACTTCCGTGTGCTTATGATTTCAAGCTTTTATGAGTGGGTGAAAGTGCCATGGAATATTCCTTTTTTTCCCCCTTGCTTTTCCTCTTAAGAGGTAACCTGTTAAATATTTAAGACCTATGGTGCATGTTTCCTTAGCAATAATAATCTGAAAATAAAGGACTGACGAAAAAGGGTCTTCAGAGTAGCCTTCAGTAAGGCTGCCCTGGTTTGCCTTGTGTTTCACAATACACAGTTGGATGCATTGACAGGAAATACTCATTCATTTTGGAAACAGACAGAAAGGGAAATGTATTTACTCTTAAATACCAAGTTTGTTGATTTCGCATTAAATTTGTCAGTAACTTGAAGTAACATTTTTCACTTTCCAAGTACAATTCCATGTACATTATCTGAACCCAGACAGTTATCTCACAGACTCTGGTATTTTAAGGCTATGAGATGGCTTTAGAGGGGAAAAAATTCCTTATGAACAGTGCTCCTAAGTCTTTTTTCCTAGACCAGAGCATCGTTTTTACTGCAATAAAAACCTCCTTTACTGATGAATATGTGAACCAGTTATCAGTATCACAGAGATGCTCTTTAAACACATCTCAATGCTTATTTTCATCTAATATTTTGGGGGGGCTGTAGGCAATGAACACCATTAGACTTTCAGGGATGATGAAGTTGAAATTTGAAGTGGTATTTTACCACTGTGTCAGATTGTATTACAACACCTTTGGTAAGTGATCTAAAGATTACAGCCAGTTCTCTGAAGGGGACTTAACATGTACGTGTTTCTGGATCACAATAATAAAACCAGTCTTTAAAGCTCAATAGTTACTGCATTAAAGAAAAGTGACATTTTTTTAAATGGCATCTTCTCACTGAAATGATGCAATGCCCATGGCCAGGAGCATGTCCACCACAGTGACACATTTCAGTTCAATCTTAGTCTGTTGATGCAGCAGTGTAAGAATGAGCTGTAGTTTTCTTCAGCTCACATGATCCACCAGAAAGATAACAAACTTTCAGATAATTGCAACATTTCCCATTTATACCTGCACTCAGGTACTAGCAAAGTCAAAACTTGAAGATAATAATGGCACTGTTTGGGCTGCTGAATCCCTATGACATGTGGAGACATGCAGATGGAAGAGAACAGGGTTGAACTTTCAGATGCAAGGTTTGGCTTGAGATGCAGGGTTTAGAAAATCATCTTTGCTTTACGAATGCAAGTTTTTGAGTGTTGTGCTTTCCATCTTGCATCACTTTCAATGGAGTCACTTTTTAGCAGAGATACATACTTAAAGCTGCTTATTGAACTGAAAAGAAGAAATCTATTTTTTAATTATTTCACGTGTGTTTTCTAAGACAGAGGTGACTTGGAAGAAGATGGTGTATTTTAGTAAAGGTTATTATTTTCGACCTCTATATTGATACAACTGCTCTGTGGTGAAGGAATAGGACTGACTTCACAAGCAGAAAATAGTGGCTTGAAGTAGGATTTGGGGAATATAGAACAGTTAAACACCCGACTCCTTATGTACACTACCAAGCTGTGGATGCAGTGGTGATTTCAGTAATACTGAGCTGGCATTCACAAGCACTAAGATTTGGTTGTAACACCTTCTCATTTTTCTGTTTTTTTGGTGGAAAAGCTATGCTAACAACTATTTTGAAGAATCAGCTATTTATCAATACATTATCAATGATCTGTTCTCAAAATCAGTGTTTAGAAGACAGCTGTCCTCAAAATCAAGTAGCTGCCGAGTAGTATTACCTTCAGGAGGTAGAAATCCAGAAATGTTGTTGCCTGATGAAAGTTTTCAGGACTCTGGTCCAAATGTGGTGTGATTTGCAGTGCAGACTGTATTCTCCAATCCCAAACTGGGCAATCATCTGAGGTATAAATTGAGGTATAAAGATGGTAACAAAGAGTTAACGAGAGGTCCCTTCTGCCCATGTCATAGGACTTATTTAGGTTAAAGTTACTGAGTGGGGTTCAAAAGCGGACCTGGATAACTCTGCAATTTTCATTGTCTTACTAAGAAATTCCACTTTAGAGCTGCATATGGAACATTGCAATGCCCATGACTGTCTTGTTTACCTACAACATCACTGTTACCACAAGCCCAACTTCTTCATTACAAGGTAAACTGCTGAGCATATTTTGGGACACCCAAAGCCAATTAATTTCTTGTTACAATCTTGATACAGTGTTTTATCTGGCTCAAGTGTAGCTTGCTTCAAGGTACAAATCTGAAGTATGTTCCTGCTTGGGAGGGACACTGAAATACATCCTTGTCACTCTGAAAAATGTAAACATTTGAAGTGAAGGTACCACCAAAGCCACTGAACTGAGCAGGCTTCCTTCCCGTCAGTGTCCAGGTTCAGTGCCCATAACTATCCAAAGATTAAAATTGCATCATTTTTTGTAATAGTTCCTGAATGACATATATGGTGCTTTATTTTGGGCTGGTCTCTGAATATTAAAATCCAGCAATAAACTCATTGTTTACTAATTGCTTCTGAAAGTTAAAATATTTGGAGAAAGACAGCTCAAATAATGGCAAAATTTAAATGTGGTCTAATATTGAAAAAAATGGGCTAATTTTGTTTTTTAAATCAATGGAGTGATTGTGATGGCCAGCTATGTTGTAAATAGCATTTCTTTGTCCATTCATTTGACTTTTAGCATTAGTACAGTTTCTTGGCTCTGTACATTTTCATCAGTGCAATCCCTTTTTGTTGTTCCTTCTTATCGATATTTTTCAGATAGTTTTTGCAACACATTTTATGGCACTGGCATGCTGACACTGGCAAAAAAAAATATTAAATAGTTAACTATTTCTTGCGTTCGAACTATTAGAACAATATAATTAAAGCCAAATGTTTGTAATGTACATTCATGCAAATACAAATATTTTTGTTTTGACAAAAGGAAATTAATCCTTTCTGCCTGTTGAATTACAATGTCACACTCTTTGTTAAATATTAAAACTTTACATCGGTAATATTGCAACACTAAAAGGAAATACACTTCAGTCTCTTCTACTACACAGAGCAAATGTAGATTACAATACAGTTTCAGTACTACCTCATTTCAAATCCAGATATAAAATATTGCTGCAGATCTATTAGGTCTCTAAGGACTTTCACAAGAAATTGATATGATTGATCTCTGTAGAAAAGAATGATTCTTCTCATGCCTCACCAAAAAGAGGAATTAGGTTGACTCTTACAAAGTGGTAAAGGGTAACAGTATGAGTGGGAGACTACAACAAAACACTAAAACAAAACCAGCATTTAAAACATCTGTCAGAAAGACAATTTTGTCTGAAAAAAGCAAGTTCCCTTACTTGGGCTTTCCTAGATGTCTCACAGAACACCTACAAAATTTGCACCCCATTCCTTCAGAGGAGCAAACCAGAAACAATGAGGATATTTTCTTCCTTCAAGTTCTTCACTGCATTTATTTAGATTTTGTTGGGGTTTTGTAAAATCATCTTCT
This sequence comes from Rhabdornis inornatus, assembly GCA_013397075.1. Taxonomy (NCBI): domain Eukaryota; kingdom Metazoa; phylum Chordata; class Aves; order Passeriformes; family Rhabdornithidae; genus Rhabdornis; species Rhabdornis inornatus. The sequence goes on along the minus strand of VWZS01006029.1, from coordinate 1,209,207 downwards.
ATTAATCACTTATATGTGCTCATATGGAATGGATTAAGAAGGAATACGAAGGACTACACAGCGCTAAGTCTGAGCTCCTTTGCATGCAGATTAGTAGCACCTGTCAGAAGAAATAGCATTAGCAGATATATGTGAACATGTCTTGGTTTGGACAAGAGTTAACATTTTTATAGGATATCTTATAGATCGTAGGGTCAATATTTAGAGAAGAATGACTCTGGCTGGTGTAAACCGCTTTTCAAAAATCCTTGTTGTAAGACCCCACAGGAGCAGCTGGTAACAAAACCAAGCTATGGTCCAGCAGGTTTGGTCATCTCTTAGACCATCTGGTTTGCAGAGAGGTGTCTCTGAACAGAGCTTTCAAACACTGGTATTGGCACCTGTGTTGTATAACAGAGCCATCAATTACTTGAAAATAATCACATTTACTCTTGATAATTTATTAGGTTATTATTACAATTGTCAAGAAAAAAGTTGACAGTGAAGAGCTGAATGACAGCAACTGAAATTCAGTGCTTACAAATGCAAGCTAATGATCAAAGGAAAAAATAATCCTGACTATACATGCATAAAAATGAGCCCTGCAGAAGCTGTTACTATTCTGGAGAAATCTTGGAATCATCATGGAAGGTTTCTGGGTGTGTCCATGTTAATATTTTAATTTAGATCATGTGCTTGCTTTTGAAGTGAATCTCTCTGTGATCCCCAGTTACCACACCTCTGTTTGCATCACAGCATTGTCTTGGAGAGCTTGGACCGCACTCACTTCCAAAGGAACCAAACCAGAAAATGTCTTTCAGCTCCTAATGAATGTCCAGTCCATGGGACCAGACTTCTGGCAAACAGACATTTAGGTGTTATTAAAAAAGCAATTGAGGATGAAAGAGAAGATGAACATCCTTGTGTCCCTGGGGAACATAGTGCTTCCACCTCTGCAGTACTGCACCCACTGCCAGGAGACACAGAACTAGAAGTAATGCGCAGAAGGGCCATCAGGGTGTTGCAGGGGATGGAGTGGCTGTCGGTGAAATGACACCTTGTGGCAACTTTCTGCCTGGGTAAAGAAGTGATTGAATGATATAGAAAAGACAGATGGAGGATGTTTAGTTAAGTCAGAGATTAATGCTATTTCTTATTGCACAAGCAAAGATATGCAGCAAAGGAAGTAATTAGGCAAGTGGTAGAGACAAGGGAAGTACTTCACAGTATTTAAATCTTGGAACTCTTTGCCATGGGATGTTGTTGAAATCAGATTTGTAAATGGTTTCAAAGAATGGTAAAACAGGTTCTTGGCGGATTGATCCCTTTATACTTTTCAGCACAAACCAATCTTTTAAACTGCTAATCATGAGAAGCTGTGAGGGCAGAGCAAGGGCAGCACTTACTCTATAGATGCTGTTTCCTAAGCATCCAGTGCTAATTTCTGTTTGAATATACAACACGTTGAGCTAAGTGGACCTTCAGTCTGACCCCGTATGGCAGTTCTTAGTTTTGTACTTACTACAGTCATTAAACAAACACAGTTATTGACTAAGGTGTTGATACGGTCTGCAGAGATGACAAACACACTTGCCTTACAAGCTGTATTCCAGTATTCTAATTCCTAAGCCTTGTCAATTAATATCTTTGCAAAGCAAAGGACAAATCAGAATAGTGGATTTGGTTTCTGCTTTAGAGTCCTCACAGTCAAGATTTAGAATCATAGAATCATTAAGGCTGGAAAATCCTTCTGAGACCACTGAGTCCAACCATTAACCCAGCACCACCATGTTCACTGCTAAATCATGACCCCAGGTGCCGTTTCCACATGCCTTTTGAACACTTCCAAGGATGGTGATTCCACCACTGCCCAGGGCAGCCTGTTCCACACTTCTGACAAGTTGCAGTGTGTGGTACAAGCAAACAAAGAGTAGAAGAAGAGAGAAGGTGATGAAGTAACATCGAATCAAATTTATGTAATAACGATAGAGTTTTGGCTCCTTGTAGCTGTGCTGAATAAATGGGGCTAAAGGGTTAAACTAGAAAACGTTTCAGTAAATGTATGGCATGAGGCAAAGGATAGAGTCAGTGTTACTGGAAAGTTACATTAGTGGAATAATATGTTTCTGATGAACAAAACCAGGTTTCTCCTACTTAAAAAAGGAGAAACCTAAGAAAATCCTAGAAAAGCATTTCAGCATCTAAAAGGGTTTTTCCACAACTTTCCCACATTTATGGTTTTGGATGGGATTCATAGACTTCCTTAATACTGTACAGAATTGTCGGTCTGCCTTACCTGAATATACATCAAAAAACCACTAACTTTCAGCAAACTTTTAACAAACCGATCAAGTGGTTATTGGGATTTTTTTCCAGAAATGGTGTTTACTAATAAATTGATATATAAACAGTCTCATTTCTAACTGGCCAGCCTGACCTGTGAAATTCTTTCACACATACACAATGAACTTTTTTGTGACATCACTTGGCAGTCATTCCAACAAAGGAGAGAGCATTGCTCATGTATCTGATTATTCTTAGTAATACAAGAGATCTTAAAATAAAGTGTGACATTGTATAGTGTTTTAAAAGACTACTTTGTAAAATGTGTTTGACTCTGCTAATGGACTTGCCTTTAAATGTTACGCAGTTGAAATTTGCTCTCATATTTTTCATTTTTTGGGAAAGAGACAATTTTGCAAAATAGGAGATGACATTAATACACCTAATGAATTTGTCTTCCAGAAATCTTTTGGGATAAGTTTCAGGTATTGTAGCATAGGAGATATGACAGGAAAGGTGCTGGAGAAATGCTGAGAAGTAGGGTTCACATGGAAGGAAAAGGCACAGTAATGCTTACAGGGCTTGTAAATGGGTTCTCAGAGGAACTGCAGAGAAGTTGATCACAAAGTGTTTTGTGATTAATGTAAGGGAGGAATAGCAGACTGCGGTGCAAATGGGAATGCATGAATTTAGGATGACACAGCACGGGAAGACCTTCGTTGAAGTGAAGTGACTGAGTTTATCTCTACATAAGCAGAGGAAGTAGCAAACTTTCAGGTTCAGCAATGTTGCAACATAGCAGCAAAGCTTCAAATGAAATAGAAATATGACTCACATATCAAAAGCTATACAGGGAGGAGAAGGGAAACTTTGGATCCCAAATAAAGTACTGGGAATTAGAGGGAAAACTACATTTATGTACCAAAATGACTTCACATGATTCCAGGGGAAATAACCTGAAAGTTCTTGGAGGAATGATAATACTGGCTGAGGAGGGGCAATTAGAACTTTGTGATTCATCTGCAGTAACTGGAAGCAAGAATCTGTAACGGAGTCCAGGTGCATAAACTCAAGCTGTTTCACAATCTGAAAATTGGAAAAGTTGGGAAAAAACTTCCACTTATGTGTTCAGTAAATATTAGCACTGGTTCATCATTTTCTGCTGTACTGACAAGTCAGAACCAATGTACTACAACACTCAGAAAAGGAGATGGTAGAGATGATGAAGAACTTAACAGTGTTGTTTTCATGTGGTCACTATTACAGACCTTATGCTACTGCTTGCTGCAGATTAATACATGGCAGTATGCAGTGTTTGTACAGTCAGCAGAATACATCACAGTATGGAAACAGTGATAAAAGTAACAGGAAACTGAGAGAGGCAATGAAAAAGAAATTGTTTCTGGGGGTGGTTTTTTGTTTGTGGTTTTTAGGGTATTTTGTTTGTTTCATTTTTTACAGTGGAAATGCAAAATGACCACTTTTCTGTCTTTGTGTATAAAAACAGTGTGAGACAGGCGATTAAATAGACAGGCAGTTCAGGCAGCAAAATTTAATAAGACTCAATGTTCCTCTAACTTACCTTTATGGTCTGTTAATGTCTTATGTGCAGTAGAAGCCCTAATCATCTGTGCACTGATGATACACAGAAGATGTAACAGAAACACCAGAGAAAGTTGTACTTGATAATCTGTTACTACATATACCAATGAAATAACTTCTCTTTCACCCTACAGACACAGAAACCCTCAGGTTTCTTAAGAAAAGAAAAAGGGTAGGCCCTTGGTCAGCTTTTATGGCCTTCCCAGTGCTGCGTTTTATTTGCCTCTTGGCATCAAGAATGGTGATCATCAATTAACTGTGGGAAATGTGGGTCTCTCAGAGGAAAATATTTGAGTATCAATGTGCTGAGCAACACCTTCAGGGCCCACGTGATTTGAATCAGCTCCTTCCTCTACTTTTTGCTGGTTTAGGACCTTGAGCAGCATTCTGTACACAACAGTGATGTGTTAGTGCTTTTAGGGAAGCTGAAGTGTAAATACACCATCAGAATACACAGTGAGCAGGCTGCCTGTGTGGCCTGATGGAAGTCAGGAGCCTCAGGGAGCTCTGCTCCTCCCCTGTCCTCACTCAGCATTTGGAGGCCATTGGAAGGACACTTTTCACCAGCAGCAAATGATTTCCACTGCCTTTCCCATGCACTTGCATCAGGTGATGGGTTGAAGCAGGAGTGCCAAGGTGGCCTTGTCATCTCTCCTTGCTGACTAAGGCCTGTGTGAACAATCTGTTGTATAGCATTTATTGAATGGATCGAGATAATAAAAATTACAAGCTCCAAGGAAAACACTCCTTTTTTTTTCATTGTTTACATCCCAAGCTTTGCATTATTACTCTCATCAATCTTTTGTTACACTATGAATATGCTTTCATTGAAGAGCAGCATGGCTCAACATGTGGACTACCAGTTGTAGTTCATAATCTCCTATGAGCTGCCTCTTGCTGCTCAGGAAGCATTAAGAAATCACCAGAATTAATGGAAAACTGTTTTCTCCCAGCTGAATAGCATCTCCCCAGCTTTGTCATGGGCACCACAAAGGATGACAGATCTTTTTCTGCATTGTGTGACCATCCTGTGCTTTGGCTTTCTGACATGACATCACTTTCAGTATTTCTAGTGAGTGCCTCTCGGAAGCAGTATCAGGTATTGCAGTGGCATAGGGTGACCACTTACTGACAAGCTGCTGTGGGCTGTGATTCAAATTGTTCTGCAACTGTGCTGCTGTTAGTTTTTGTGCTTCATCCACTCATGTCAAACACCACTGACAACCTGCTCTGTTTAGAAGAAAGGGAGGTCTCCTTTTAACATGAACTGAACCTTCTGTTTGTACCATGACTGATGCAATTTCCTCCCTTGCTATTAACTGCTGTTCTTGCACGCTGTTTAGTTTACAGGGGAAAAAAAAGTCTTGCTTGCTGATCAATAAGAGATGTAGTTTACATACAGGTTTTATTTCAGATATGCAGTCTGCAATGCTGGTATATCTTATGTTACACAACCCTTGATTTTCTGTAGTCCATTTGAAGATATAGGTCTAAAGGACAGTTGACAAAACAAGGACAATATTTTTTAAAGTTTTTTTTATCCCCAAGCCACAAGGCAGAATCCCTTTAGTTAACTGAAATAAATTCTGCTTTAATGTAACACTTTTCTAAGATGTCCAGATTCCCTTACTAATGTAAGGAATTCTAGGATTTTGTGGAGCTCAGAACAGCTTTAACAGAACATCTTACTTCATGTCCAGCTGCTGTTGCTCCTGTTACCACCAAAAGGCAGCCATTCCACGATAACAAAAATCTTAAAAGTTGCAGTGTAATGGCAGTTGATCTTTCCAAGTGCTGGGTTAGACACCAAGGATGTTGTTTAATACTGAGAAATCACCAAGGTATGTTTTGGATGTACATTTAAATACATACACTTTCACAGGCATTGAGGGGATATCTGGGGATTGCCTACAGATATTTAGTAGTTGATATATCACTTATTCACGATTTGGAAAGTACTTGAGAAGTAAGCCTCAGGGTTAGCGGAGGAGCTGTGTGATAAGCCTTAGATCTCACAGAAGAGCTGATAGCAAGACCTACCTTTTCATTCCCCCTCTGATTATACAGTAGTGCAATATGGCTTTGCAGAGACAGATACAGCTTAACTGAGGAGGCAGAGGATGAGCCAAGGCTGGTTTACAGTCAGTTTTGAGGCTTTTTTTTTCTTTTGAAGTGACTAGTCTGTAGCTCCATTTCTGAGAAGGTTACTTGGACCTGTGACTCAAACAGAGACATCTCTGAACGCGGTAAACCGGTAGCGTTTGTGGGACAGAAACTGCCGAGTGCTCAGAGCACATTCCCCTCTGCAAACATGGTGGCAGCTGCTTTCGATCTGTGGCTTCTCACTGCTATTGTGTGAGGGAATCACACTCTGAGTTTCAAGAGCCACAACAGAGAGTAAGTAAAGCTGTGGCTCATTTAGGACTGGGTGTTATTTTAATGAGCTTAATAAATCCTATATAGGACTGAAAGTTTCTTTGGAGTTCTCACTCCTGCAAAGCAGCACTCTCGGTCTGACCTTTGAGCCTTGTACACTGCAGAGCTCTGAAAACTGCACCAGTTCTATGCTGCACCAATTTCAGCAACATCAGCAACCCCAGTGGAAGTAGCTCACCCGTTTTAGCAGCTGTTCTCAGCATCAAGTTGATCAGACACTGTGCTGCAGAGGGCTTCCACTGCCACAGCTCAACCATGGTCACAGACACTGAAGTCCAGGAGGTCCACACTCACGCAGAAACAAAATTATTTGCTTTGTGAAAGAAGTACCCACAGAAGATAAGAGTTGGAATTCTGTTAACCAAACTCATCACATGATTAAAGCTGAAATGTTCATGAATGTTAATATTGTTCTTGTAAAGCATGAATGGCAGGGATTCATTCCATCTACAGTATGGACACTGACCTTCAAAGAGAAAAATTCATTGCAGCGGCATTTATCTCACTTTTGGCAAAGCAGGGTGATGAACTGGTATATTTTTTTTTTTAAAGTACTATCACAGCTGTTTTCTGGCTACGTTACAGTTTTATTAATGGATGTATATTGTAAGTTATCTATCCTTGGATAGTCTACTTTGGAACAGTCAAACTAAAAAATTGCTTTTATAACATTATTTCAGTATGGTTTAATACCAAATGCTGAGAAATATGGTACCTGTACCAAGAAAATTAAAAGTCCTAGGGCTAAATATTTTTATAAAAGTCACTTAAAAAACAGAAGTTCAACCAACTAAGTTGACCTTGGTTGTTACAGTGCTGAAGAACTTTGGTTGTGCACAGCTGTAAGTACAGCACTGTTTGAATAACTTATCAGAATCTGCCAGTGGTGTAAGGTTGTGACTTCTAATACAAAATCTGCAGGTTTTGAGTCAGATGATTAGGGAAATGTCCAACATGCCATTGAAAAGGTTTTCAGGTGTCTAAACCCACAAGATACCTGAGGCTTTGGCCCTTAAGTGGAAATATTCACAATTTTCCAGAATGTTCCTGGAGCAAAGGGTTGTGTTTCACTTCCAGGGAAAGGATGGCATCCTAGAACACAACAGGGTTGCTGCATCTTTCCTTATGGTAGATCTGTGCTGCTCATTTTTGTGTGAGTGTAGCTCAGACAAGCAGTAAATCTCCCATGTGGCATATGGATAAGGCAGTCCCTTCACCAGCAGGGATGTACAATTTGGGCAATACACACAGCCATTTCAAAATCATTCCTAATCCCAAACCACTTGTTCTAATCTTGAGGCTCTATAAGGAACTTCCTCTCTGCTCAGCCCTGCTCGATTGCTCTTCCCATCCCTTCCCTTTGTGCTGCCAGTGGCATTTCCCTGGATGTTGCTAGCCTTGGGGCAGTCCCCAGCAGCCCTGCTATGTCCCTGCCCAGCTCCAGCTCTCTGGCATCCCATTGCCTCTCTCTACTGCCTCCATGCACAGGGAAGCCTGGAGAATAAGACATTTGCCACTAATGCAAACACTGAATTTACCCCATGGAGTTCCCAGATGATGCAGAACTGGGTTATTTCAGTGGAAATTGATTCACTAGTCAAGAATTTCATTTGAGAAAATCATGTAATTTTTGGTGCACTGTCTGCTGTAAAGTGACAGCAGCTCTTTTACATACCCCAACAGGCTCAGCAAACTATTTAGTCAGTTTGAGATTGAGAAGAAAATGCTGTTACGTCTTCATTTCCCAAATGCAGCTGATGGTGAATCACTTCTGCCTAGTGAGTGGTCTGTAAGGTCAGCAAAGCCAACCCCTTTCTTATTTTTGAGCACATATATCCAGAAGATACTTACTCTTTGGATAAAAAATATGAATGTACTTTACTATGGTGAAAAATATATGAGACACTAACTCAAATTATTTAACTCCTTACACTTTATTCATGCTTCGTGTGTCTGCTTTCAGAACACTCTTAGAGTGTTCTGTTTCAATTTGTTTAATTGATACTTTTGAATTCATGGCATAGGATTTTTAAAAACCCAAACACTTGCAAAAAAATTTAAGGTAAATTGTTAATTTTTATAGATGTGCATCTTTCATAGATGACTTCTTTTTAAGCTTTTGCATTTAGGTAGTGTTGTGACTCTAAATGAATTCAAATACATATTTAGCGCTTGAACTTTTTGCAAACAAACAAGGCTGTTGTCCTGTTTCCAGCAGGATACAGATCTGTGCAGATGTAAAGCAGTTTGTAGACAGATGTGGGTAATTATATAGTTGTTTGCAGTGATCCAGTATAGCACAGTGAAAACATCTCTTTGGCCATGTGACTGAGCACATGGGTACAGATTTAAGACAATAAGTAATAAACTTTTTGCATACCAGAAATAAAACTGGGGCACAGAACTGAGCACATCTTCCTTGCATTTAGTTTTTCCATTTTTGTTAGTCAAAATTGTGCCATTTTAAGACAAGGTGGACTGTTCTTCTAAGCAATAAAACTGAGAAAAGAAGTTATTTATATTGATCTGGTGAATGCAGTTATTATAGTCCCACACTTCATAAAAGTGCTCTCTCCCAATAATATACAAAATGACATGAATTTAAACTTTAAACAGAAGTGATGAACCCTAACATTTAGGATGAAGTTTCAGAATATGACTCTAAAGCAGCTACAAAATTTTAGACAGAGCCATCATATTAGCTCCCGAATTTTACAAAATGTAAAGAAACATGGAGACCATCTGCTCAGTAAGTTGCAAACCACTTTGCAGGATTTAATGTTTGGAAAATTAAATTAACTAAGAGATATAGAAAATTGCCAGTGGCTGGAAGTTTACCCTTCAAAATTAGAGTTGAGACACACTTTTTAACATTAAGGTTATAGCATTCTATTTATGGGACTTTGATTCACTACCAGCAATGGTGTACTTTCTGTCAATCACTTCAAATTAAGACATGATGACTTTGTAATTATGTGTTTTAAGTAAATCAGAATTTGGGACTTCATGCAGATTGTGGATGAAGAACACTCCTGTGCAACCCAGAATGGGTTCCGTGAGTATAATTGTCCCTTTTGGCATGCACATCTCCAATGTGAGCCTGTAAGTAACATCATGACACACAAATAAGCAAATCTGGGCCCTCATACGGAAAAGGAACGTGAGTTCCTCCTAACAGAATGGCTCTGGGATTTCCTTGGTGCCCTGGTATGCAAAACTTACTCTAGATCTGTATTTGAGTTTTAATCTATGTTTCTTTGGGTTTTTAGTGTTATCAAGACGCTACATCCCCAAAGGTTTATAGCCACAGAATAAACATTTTTCAAAAAAGGAGAACTTTGGTGACACTGAAAAAAACTTTATGATATCATATGTCATTTACTCCAGAAGTTTACTATTATTTTAATAGTTTTGTGGTTTTCATTTTAGATTGTACTATACACTAAATACCTAAAATGCTAGAATCCTCAAGCTCAAATATGCAGAGTCTGTCTCACCATTATTTTTAGAACATTTGATGAACAGGATATTATTAGCTTTTTATGTTAAATAGTGGTAAAAAATCTATAGTTTGAAGAAGGGCATGGTGACCAACTGTTGGAGAATGAGTTCTGGTGTGTGAATAAACTATAAAGTGCAGATCACTAATGGAGCAGAAACTTCCAGTACTTTACACTGTTTCAAATAACAAGTGATTTCAGACTGTAATTCTTTAGAACTATGCATTTTTTTCACCGTACACACAGTATATTTAGATTATCACTGGATGCCTTTCATTGAACAATGCCCACAATTACTTATATAATTAGATTTAATGTTGCTGACTTATTAGTCTGTGACTAGATGGGCACTAGAAAAGGGAAAGAACTATGTCTTGGGGATGGTTTATTATCCCATATCATTTTGGGGGTTTTGATCTGTTTTGTTTTGTTCCTGCCCCAGCCCCCATCCTCCCTGGCTCTGGGGCTATCTATTACGATGTTTGGGAGCCAGGCTGGCTTTTCCAGAGGGAGCTGGGGGTGGGATGGGAGGCAGCCCTTCCTTTCAGCACGTTCTGTTCAACCCTGGTATCTCTGACTAGGGATCCTGCTGTCTCAAGGGTTTTGCCTGCTTCTTTTCGGTTTTGTTTTTTTTTTTTTTTTTGCTTTGGTACTGTGACTGAGCCTGCTGGTTTGGCTTCTTTTGCTGCTGTATTGTTGGGAAGCCCAGATCCAGTGTGTGCTCTCCAGGACTGGGAGCCCCCTCATTTCCCGCTGGGCGCTGCCCCCTACCCCGCACAGCCCTGCCCTAGGGACCAGCAAGCACCAGTGAGAAATCCCAGGGAGTCTCTCCCTCCCTCTCTTTCTGCCGTGTTTGGGAGCTGGGCTGCTGCTGCCCAGTCCCCACCATGATTCTCGGGTAAGGTCAGCCTGAAAAATATCTTTGTTCCTTAAAGATCTACTTTCTTAATCATATTTTTTAAAAGTCTATTTTAAAAAAAAATTGACGCCAAATAGATTTTTTGTTGTTGCTGTTGTTGAACATAAATTGCACTTTTGACCCTTACAAAAAATTGAGGTGGCTTATTGATTAACTTGGACAGGACTCTCCACTTTGATATGTATGGTAATATGAAGGGTTTAAAAAATGAGAAACTACATCACCAAACAACTGAAAGTAGAAAGATTTCAGACATTCTGATTATCTTGAATAAAAATTATTTTATATTCTATGGCCATCAGAGGAATTTATTAAACACTTCACAGTGCTCATCTAAGTAAGGAACATTTCCAGCAAAATGTAGGAGATGTACAGGTGATTCAGACACTTTTTTCTCCCTTACTGTCACCTTCAGAAGACTCTTTCCAGCCATTTAGAGAGAAACTGGAGACTATTCCATCCATTTTTCCCCAGTGTCATCTAACCAGTATTTATCCTTACACGTGTCATAAAATATCTGCAGTTCCCTCTAGAAGTAATTCACAGGTGCAAACTTGCCTTTTAAAGCCAGCACTAACAATTTATGATTGTTGCATTAATGGAATCAGCAAGGCAAGAACTGTAAAGATCGGGCGCATGCGGTGCTGCCTGTGCTGCCTTTGCCCTGTACTGCACAGTCCATGTGACATTCAGCAGCCAAGGGCAAGGTCTTTTCCAGAATAACACTGAATTTTTGCACAGCAAAACTAACATCTCTGTCTTTGGGGCACACTGGCAGTCATTAGCACTTTTCTGACAGACACTCAGTAGTAGATTTTGTGATTAACATATTCTGACCATTTCATTTCAAGAACAAGTCAAACGTTATGGCACGCTATGTATTAAAGGAAAGAGCTCACTGCTCTAAGCTCCACCTGCAATGCTGCTAAATAACAGTAGTGATCATTAGTACCCGTTTAGTAGGATAGGTTTACATAGTGCTTTGTGACTATGAAAATAACATTTCAGAGTGGTGATTGGGGAAATACATACTCTCTGGGGAAATCCTCTGATTATCTAAAAACCAAATAGCTTGTTTAAATCTTCCTCGCATGACCACAGAAGTTTCTTGTTTCCTTGGAATTAAAATTTAAAAATGAAACGTGCACATCAAGTTGAAATCTTCAAAACATGAAATACTTTCCTATTACCTAGAAGGCAAGATTAGTTCTTCTAGATACCTTACATTAATTATTAGCCCTAAAAATACTCCAAAACCGTGAGGTTTATGTTCCTTTATTGGACTACAGCATATAAGCACATACAATACATTATAAGCATAATAAAAGCAAAACTTTTCCCATTATTTATCAGTATTTCTGCTGAGGTACTAAGAATATAGCACCTGTCCATCATGGGTCTTACTGTTTATTTCTGTTATATTCTTTCTGTATGCCTTTGTACACAACTGCTCTTTGGAGAGGAACAATGGTTGAAGTGTGATCAGAAATTCCATATGTTATTTCTGTAAAAGCTATAGCCTTTTTCCCACGTATTCATCTTGTGAGTTTCCCCCTCCCATGTATGCCAGGAACCTTTTGGTCTTGTCAGGTCATTATACTGCATATTCTCCCAAACTGTGAGATGCAAGCAGCAAGCACCAGTACAAAATGCACATATACAGTGCGAGTCAATCTTGGGATTTTTTCCAATTTTTTATTTTTCACTACGCTTCAAAACAGATGTGCTTCACCAAAATTTTCATTTTGTACGCTGCTCTACATGCAGATTATTTCAATGCACCTTTCCCATTTTCAACACCAGGTCTGAAATTACTTCACAGAGTGGGTGTTCTTTTTGGATGAGGCACATAAAAGCAAAGAGAAAATTGAGATGGTGACAAGGAGTAGAAACACAAACTCTGACATTGAATCCCCATCTAAGCATCCTATCCTGCAGAACACTCACTCTATTACTACCTCAGCACAAACCTCCACGACAGGTACAGGAAACAAGTATATTTTGATAAGCTATTTCCTCTTAGCTTTGTGGCAAAGGTTTGGCAACTTATCCCTCTTATCCCTGTCTTTAATTCCATCATATTGAGCAAAGAGCAAATATACAGCTGTTGCCATGGAGCATGTTGTATGTTCACACCCCAGTTTAGCACATTCCTTGTTGTGCTTACACTATGAATACTGAATGTTTATTCAAACACTGAAAAGACACTGGGGAATGACTTCACAATGTATCTCAGTATTTAAAAAAATCCATTTAATGACTAAGAAAATCTTTTTAACCTTGTGAGCAGCTGACTTTGGTCTTCCAACCCATCTTTACATCTCAAAGACTGGATTCACCTTGCTGTATGACTGAAGGCCAACAAACCCTGATGGTAGCAGGTCAAAAAAAATTGGAAGTTCAAAGCTGTTTTTGGGATGCTCCCTTACAGCTGCCTGGTGAATCTAAACTCAGATTAATTGAGTCAATTCACACACACACACTTCCACAGAGTACACAGAACTCAGTTTTCCAAATGGAGATGCTTTTCTAAGTGGAAAAGAATTAATAAAGAATTAGTAAATTATTAGTAAATATTTTAGGCAAAATGTATTACAGAATCATAGAATAATGCAAGTTGGAAGGGACTTTTGGAGATCATCTGATCCAACCCCTTCCTTAAGGCAGCACCAACTTAATTAGGTTACTCAGGGTCTTGCTCAGTCAAGTTCTGAATATCTCTAAGGGTGGATATTCCACAGCCTCTCCGGACAGCTGTCCCAGTATTTGAACACATGTATGGTTTGTGCTAGGCATGACAGTGGGAACAGTAGAAGATTATTATTGACTCATTAGAATCAGATTAATTAGCTGTCCAATTCATAAGAGCCCTAGAAGTTAAAAGTATTTTTTGTAAGCTCATAAACCATTTGCTTGTGGGATCTTAGTATTAAATGTGACTCAGAGGTCTGTTATACTAAAGTGGGAATTTAAGCTTCCATTCTTGAAGTATCTGGAAAACAGTTTGGGTGTTGGAGCACCAATGTGCATTGGTCTCTGCACTAACCCTCAATTAATAACAAGCAGACAGCTGCAGCCTTCCCCAACTCCAGTTTGTGACTGGCATAGTGCCACGGAAAGAACATACACTAGCCCAGTCCCAGTGAGACAAATGTAGAGAATAAATCTCAGAAAAACCTACATTTATAAAAATAAAATTCTGTAATTGCCCTATTTTACGGAGGGACATGGAACAAAGCCCTTTGCCACATCATTGCTGCAAATGCATCCAGGAGCAGCTGAGGTATTCACACAACCGCCAAGTTAGGAATCTGACTAACAAATACATGGAAAACTTCCTCAGTAATATATTCACTACTTACATATTCAATACTGCTTCAAGCATAGACATTTCTAAATGGCTCCTCAGCTTCATCAGAGTTCCAGTCTCACCCTGACGCTTGATGGGTCTGCACCATCTCTGAACAGAAACAGAAGGTAGCTGCAGCATGGAGAATGTGCACGTGCCTCCACAGGAACCCTTGGAGTGATCTGGCAGGCGCTTGCAGCAGGATGGCAGGGTCTGTCTTGCTGCCTGAGAAACCCCAGTGTTGTTCCTTAGGACCTCCCTGAAAGGAGTAATGGATTCCAGTCTAGAGCAAACCCTGTGACTGGAAGGACTGCCAACACTTGGCTGAAACCTTATCATCAGGAATCATGATGACCTGAAAGAACTCAGGATTCATCATTTAACAAGTCCTTGGCTTGAGTTAATTAGCAGGGCTGATGGAGGACTAGGTGAGACCAAGTAATGTGTCGATCTGTTGCCAAAGGCAGCTTTCAAGAGATGTGGGGCCTGAGGACAGCAGGTAATCTGTGGTTTCCTCCTCAGCAGCACCATCAGTGGCTGTGATGGCAGCTCCTGGGGACTCTGCATTGCCAGAGGAGTTTCAGGGCAGCGTGTGACCAGTGTGCCATGCAGCGTGGTGTGGTCAGCCTGACTCACTGCAGACACTGGGACAAGCCCAGATGTGTCAGTGCCTTTCACCCACCCTGGCAGCAAACAGCCTTCTCAGAGCCCAGCTGATTGCTCCAAAGCACACTTCTGTTAAATCAATGGATATGCTTTCACACCCTGCATCTCCGTGTTTAGAGCACTGTCCCCATATTTTAAATGCAGATTTCTCATTAGCTGCACTCTCAGATGATTTAAGATGTCTGATGATCATTGACAGCTTTCATAACTGCCTTTACTACTGTCCATAAGATAGTTTGTTCCTTCCAAGCACCAGTAGGAAGTTGGTTTTACACTGGGCAGAATTCAAATCTCAAACACAAATTACATTGAAAACCAATGCAATAATTGAAGCCAAAACTTGGCCTACTGACCCTGCTCATCTGAATGCTATTTCTGAGGGGATAACAATGTATTATTCTTCCTTTTTGACAACTACTCCTTCACAGATAATTTTTGAAATTTTCTGTGCCATGTTTCTGTGATGTTGCGCTGGTATCCTGGATACTTAGTTGTAATATTCTGTGTTCCTGTCATGCCATTATAGTTGCCTAAAGCATGTTTCTTTATTCCTTTTTCTGCTGTACCTTTCTTTTTGGCTCTTTCCCGTATTCTGCCACCACATTAACTTCATTTGTGTAACCAAGAAGATGAAGAATTCTACTGAATTCTGAAAGAAACCTTTGTGTTTCATGAGTTTTCTTCCCTTATTATCCCACTACTTTACAAACTGCCACTTCAGCTTTTCACTCAAAGGATCGCCGCTCAGCCTTCTGTATTGTACAAAGTCATCTTATTTTTAGCCCTTTCTCTTTAAAACCTATCCCTGCATGGTATTATTCACAAAGTTGACTGTTACTACTTTTGCTATATGGATGTTCCAATCCAGTTGCCACCTATTCTAGTCTGGAAAAAAAGTATGAAATGTATTTATGATTTATCCTTCTCATATCACCCTATCCCTCTCCAGTCACTCATATAACATGGACAAGGTTCTGCATTTTCTTCTCCCTTCTGGGTCAGTGATAGGGAGAGATTACTGTGCTCCTTCACATTCAGACCCGTCAGCTGAGGATTAGTTTTGATTTGCTTCTCTGTCAGGTATGTACTGCTGTTATCCTGGTTCTGGCCAGGACAGGGTTAATTTTTTGTGGTAGCCAGGAGGGGCATGGCCAGGACCCTGATGTTCTTCTATAAAACCTCACATCATTGCTGGGGACAGGGAAAGGACTCTTCAAGGGAGAGGGGGTTTCTTCCAGGCAAGAAAATCTGGTAGAGGGAGCTGTCTGGTATTGTTTACTTACAGGAGTTTTTCTGTGTGAATTATTTATTTTCCTATACCTCTTTTTGCTGTTCCTGTTAATTTTTCTTACCTCGTTGCTGTTTCCAGTAAATAGTTTGTATCTCAACCCATGGTCTTTGCCTTTTGTGCCTCCAATTGGAGAGGGAGCAGGGGGTGGTTTCAGTGGGAGTACTAAATTAGAGAATATAATTTCTAAGCCGTGACAGTAATTTAAAAAATAGTTTTATCTCCCTGTGTGCAAGAGCTACAAAACACCTACTGCCACTGGAGATTCTTTACACAAAAACTGCTGGTTTATATCCCCGATTTTGGAGTAACTACATCTCATTGTCCATTTGTCTTGTTTTCCAACCCAGAGCCTTCATTTTTACCAAGCTATCATTTCAATCCTTGAAAATCTCTGCAAAACTATCGCATTATCCTGCCTTAGATATCGCTGTAAAATCCAGTTTGAGCCCTTTAATACAATGGCCACTTGGACTGACCAGTGTCCCCTTGTAGCCCCCTCTTGCCCCTCGTCTCCTCTTTGCCATGTGACCTTTGCAGAGCCAGCAAGCCTCCCTCTTCAGTTGGTAAAGCCTCTCTGAACATCCAAAACCCCAAATCCTCAGCACCTATAGACGCATCTAGTGATGCAGGGCTCCCCAAAACCAAGCCTTTCACATCTCTCTGCTCAAGTTTACCACTTTGCTGTAAAAGGGCTAAGAAAATATTTTTCTACCTACCCCACAAGAATGTGTGGTTTGTTTTATGACAGTTGTACCGGTAGCATTTGGAAAGCAGTGACTCACTGAATGATACTACAGCAAATAGCTCAAATATATGTTTATGCTGTATTATAGCTAAACCTTTGTATTTTTTTAATGTGGAACTTTCACTTCTGACTAAGCTTTGGGATGGATGTAAAAGTGTCGAACTGAAGTCCTGGCCTTGAGTTGAATCTGAATGGAGCCCATATGGTGAAGAAAAATACTGAGTGAACTGTACAAAAAACACCAAAAAAAGCTATAACTGAACAAGGTAGAGGAGAAAAAACTGGCAATTAATATAAAAGAAAACAGCATTAATCTTTTTCTAATTATTTCAGGTAAAATTTTCATGTAAATTAATAATTGCTTCCTGCATTTCTGGAGTTGCTTTAATGTTGAAGGAAGTGTTGACTACCTTTAGTGATAGTCATACTTTTATTTTTTAAGTATTACTTACACATTTCAAAATCTGTTTGGAAACATGAGTATTTTTAAGAAATTCCAGGCAGTTCTACTGAGAGAACTGTTCAGTGAGAGTGATTCCTGAGAGAGAATTCCAGGCAGTTCACTGAGAGTGATCTGTTCATATAAACACTGGTTTGCTTAGTCTCTTCAAGTCGTGCTCCTGTTCTTACAAACTTGTTTTAAAATACAAACCTAAAAACTCCATGGTTTAAATCCCAAGGATTCCTACTTAGATTTTACTTGCATGTAAGTAAATAGGGAATAACTGTGCTGACTTGTAGTACTGTAAAGGAAGTATAGGCAGAATCAGAACCATATTAGGTTGTGCTGAACTCTTTTTTGCTGATAAACACACACATTTCCCACACACACTCTCTCAGATAGTAGAAAACTGGAGTAGCCCATTGAATTTGGTAGAAATTAGTTGTGCCAACAAGTTTGTTGAGGGTGTGTTCAGAACTGACCACTTTTTAGCATAAAGAACACCAAGAATTTTGAATGTCCCGCTTCTTGCTTTCCTTTCAACTATTACCACTGAAGTAGAATAACAAACTGATTTATTGTACAAAAAGAGATTCGATAAATAAAATGTCACTGTGCTTTAAAATAAACAGAAACCCCCATGTTCTTTGGATTTCCACATATATTGTATGTGAAGATTAATGTCTGTCAGTCAAAGGGATTTAAACCATTTATGGAGGAACAGATCCAAAGAGGTCTCCCCCATATTGCATAACAGTTGACATGGATGCACTTCTGGATTGCAAAGGAAAAATTCCTGTTCTTCCTTTATATAAAAAATATTCTCAAGATTACTTTGACCTACTGCAACTTTGAAAACACTCTTGCTTTCCAAATGAAAGCCTAAAACATTTTTAACAAAATGAATGCATTTAGGAAGGAACAGCTGTTTGCTGTACAACCTATGAGCAATAAGCCTGGAGAGAAATATGTTCTGTATCACAAACATGTCCAGTATGAAAGGGTTTGTGTGATGTAATTGCCTACAATGACAGGGACTACACAGGTTGACCAGAAAGTTTCTTTCTGATCCCTGTGTCATCTGTCAAGTTTCCTGTTCTATGGGACAGCACCAGTTTGTACAAAAACACCTTCCCTCCAGTGCAAGATTCTTGTGTATATTCTTATTCCTGTTTGCTCCAAAACCCACAATGATTGTGGCACTTCTCCATAGGTATAGCTTATACACCTACACTTCCATATCCTAAGAAAAGAAAGTGATGTAGATTACATCCTTGAATTTTATAGTGAGAGAGGGAGATGGCTTTAGCAGACTGAGAGATTTGAGCACTCTTAAGTTTTGACCAGGAAAAACCTTTTGGAAACAAAACAAGAGAGGACAGGGTTATGAAAATGGTAGAGTGAGCAGCAGGCAGAACTGGGACCAAGGGGGAACCAACACCCCAGTAGGGGACTGGAGATGCAGCACTAGGACAGTTTTGAAGAGAGTCAGAAAAGAACAACAGAGACCAGAGCAGAATTTCAGTTTCAATGAGACTGAATTTCACAGAAAGGTGGGACTTGCCAGAAAACTGGCATAAGGTCACTGAAGATATGAGTGTTCATGGAAGCTGTGGCTGGTTCAGGCCCTCAGCCAGGGCTTCGCTGGATCTCCAGTGCTAATGAAGGGAAACTCCCTCTGCCAAAGGCCCCTTACACAAATGTTGCTCAGGGAAGGTAACTAACAAAGTGTACTTCTGCAGGAAAAGTGTTGGGTCCAGAAAAGTTAGGAATGTGAAAACACCACATTGAGCAGTAACTTCAAATGGCTGCACCACTACTGTAAATACAACTGATGGCATTGCACTTCTGGTTTTCCATCTAAACCCCAACCATGGAATCTCATAGCAGAATGCCTCTGCAGTGTTACTGTCTCTCAGGAGGGGAAAATCAAAAGTGCAGGACAGGGAGCAGCAGGGGATCTTACAGCATTTATTTGTTCTGAGTCTTCCCATGTCCGTGTTGAAGAACACATACACTCAATGCAGTGGTTTCCATACCAGGAGTTTCCATACCAGGCTGATAGGCTTTTCCCAGTGAGAATGCAGAAGTTCCAGGAGTTCCCTATTAAGTTTAAGATCCCTTCTGATTCTAAGAAAAACGAAAATCAGAAAATAAAAACCGCATATGCTTAAAAAGAAGAAAAACCCAGGAACTGATTAAAAAGCAGCGTCTTCTGAGATTAACAGGGTATTCACTGGTTTTCCTGGGAAGATGTCATTTGATGTTTTGCCTAAGAGTAATTCTGCTGAGGTATGGCTTCCCTTTGGTTTTTAAGATTATCTAGCCCTTCCACTTGCATGTTGACCTGCCAGTTAACAACACAAATTTAGTACTGAGGGGGTTTCATAGCTGGACCTACTCCATGGGTCTGAACAGAGTCCCAGCAGCCATTCCACTGTTATTTTTCTAACATGAATATTGGCTGCTTCAGAAGATATGTTGCCATATTATTTGTACATCTGAAACAAATGCTCCAGTTACCAGATTTTGTGAAATCAAATACAAATACAAGAAAAATAAAAATAAGTTACAAAGACAAGAAGGCAAAATATTTACTGCTAATGAGACACAGCATTTCTCAAAGCAAAGGTAACAAAAAGGGGGAGGTTAGGGCAATACTGAATTTTTAAAAGACAAACATGTTGAATCAGATGGCCTTTATCTCTCTCAGAAATCTTACTGCCTTTTCTTCCTTGGCACTTTCTTCAAACACCCTTCCAGCACCCTCAGGCACAACATGGGACAAAGACCTCCAATGAAAAAAAACCCACATGAACCAGTACAAGTCCTGTAATCATAGTAATGAAAGGCAGTTTTTCTAGTGTCTGTCATGCAGTCGCTCTGATGCTCTGAAGAGTTCACTAACAGAGACCATCTGAACACCACTGATTACAGTTTAAATTGCTTACATGGATGTGCATGGCAAGAAGAGGAGATGACATGTATTTATTTTGGAAATCACTAAGTAGATATGCAACCTTCCAAACCTTTCTAGAAGTTTACTGATCTCCCAGAAGGTGTTTTCTGGAAGCACAAGGATTTTTATTTATGCTCTTCAGAACTGAGATGAGTATGCTCTGCTTTGACTGTATAGTTACAGCTGTAGAAATAATTCCATAGGAATTATCCTTTTTTAACTTAGCCTAGATTTAATTTTTTTGATAAGCAAACAATAATGTTGTGCAGTTAAATGATTTTGATCTAGAATTTTCTGTGAAGGAAGGGTGGCGGGGTTGTTGTACTCTGCATACATAAGCAAAACACTTAAGTTTATGAAGCGCTAGATATTTGTACTTTAATTCACTAATGTATTTTTTCACATGAAGTACAGAATGCACATATATTTTTAAAGGCTTTTTATTTATGACTTTCATCCTAGTTTGTGCAGCTGTGCATAGAGCTAGGTTTAAGGCTACTTGGAAGCTAAGAAGTGTGTTGCAAATGCATTTGCACAGATGCCATGTTCTCATTCTGTTTGTTCTCTTTTAAAGTATTTATATGGTAACATATCAGAACCTCAGTTCATTCAGAATTAGCCAGCAGGGACAGGAGAGAGAGAATCCAGGGAAGTGATGATACATGACATTTCTAGCAATCTTTTATCCATGATGCCTCTATAAAGTTTGTTTGTAGTCATTGTACTTTTATTAAATTTAACTCCTTAGTTTTCCAAAGCAAATATAGTGAAATAATGGATTTGGCAACTGTAACTACCAAGGTCATTTCAGGAACATGTTACTCAGTTCTGATTAAATGTGGAACCGAGGGGGAAAATGGAAAATCAGACACTGAAGGCCTAGATATTTTCTGCATATTCTCAGAAACATGTATTTCTTACTCTAGGGGAGGATTTAAAGTATTATTTCTATTAATCGCTAGCTGTCACAGAATTATTTCTCATTAAGAAAACTGATACAATTTGTGCAACCTTAAGTAAATACAGAAGGATTATTATTTCACATAGCACTTGTTAAAACAAATACACATCATTAAAAAAACGAAGTGGTGATGTTTGTTGTTACTGTGGACTGTGGATAGAAGGAAAATGAGACAGACAGTAGCAGGTGTGGCTGAAACCCTGATACTTATGCATCCACTGAAGCACTTCCCAGTGGCACTCTAAAGGGGATAAATATTACTGAAGAAAGTAAAGCCCTGTGATAGAAAAGGACCATGTTGAGAGGTCAAGTATATTTGATGCTACCCTCAGATGCATTCAGTGAACAATGAGGCAGTAATGAGGACAGGAAAATACCTACTCAGACTTCTTATTCATCATTAGTCAAGCCAGTGGGTATTATGGGTGAACTAAAAAAAAAAATCAAGGAAAACAAACTGATTTTGGATTAAACCACTTTTTTTCATTTTCTCCACAACAAAACAATAAACTGAAAAGAGGGTTGACCAGAAACAAAACATTTTGTCTTCAGTTTATTTAGTCCTTTTTTACTTTAGTAAGTTCAGTTTGAACATTGCTAATTTTGTTCTGAAAATACGGTAATTAAATTGTTAGACTTTCCCAAATATATTTGCTTTCTGAATGTTTTTTTAGAAACTATGTATTAAATTTGACCCAATTTCATAAATACTTTTATTCCCCCTTCTTGATGTGTTTAACTGGTTAATCACATTCTCCATTGCCATTATTTTATTTCCCAGGAACAAAGACTAGTCATATTTTCTCCTTTTATCCTCCTGATTGAAATGCAGGATGCCTCATCACCGAAATACTTGAATGTGTTCCATATTAAAAAACACCCTCCACAAAACCTCTTCACATAAAGCAACAATGTGAAAATAAGAAATCTCTGTAAAGATATGTGCACGAGTGGAAAAAGGTGGGGGTGGAGAGATGGTTTTTGTGTGTGATCCCAAAAAAGATGAGGTATTTGTCCGTCCTTTCTGAGGTTCTTCCTTCAGTGAGCAAGTTGGAGAGCAAAGCTGGTGCAATCCCTCAAAACAGAGACAAGTAACTCCCGAGTAGTACCAACCTGACACGGAGTTTGTGTTCCAAGTCCAAAGTCCTGAATTAAAAGGGAGGGGAATGCTTGTGTTGTTTATTTGGTACAGACAGAAAAGCAGTAACCCAGACTCTCCAGTACTGATAGCTGTGGTTTACCGAGTTTAGCAGCAATTTCATTTTTTCCCCAGGACATATATGTATGTGTTTTGCTCTTTAGTATAGTGAGCTGCAGTAATTAAGGTAACAAATCCACAGCCCACACAGAGTTCCACGGTTCAATGTACAGTTTTTCTGGCTAGTCCCTGATTGGAAGATGAAAGTATTTTAAAGCCAATGATAATTTGGACAGCTGCTCTCTATAAAGTTGACAAGATCATAATAAGTCTACCATTAGTTTGACAATTGAAAGCCACACATTGCACATGAGGAAAAAAAAATGCCAGTTCATTTATTTTGTGAAGCCTTTTTCAGACAAATAATCTCAAACTTGCCCAGGCTGAGCTTCAGTTAATTGTTTTGCCTCTCAGAGCAATCCTGAAGGGGACTGTGCTAAATTAAGAGTAAAGAAGATGCCTTGCTTTGCTTCTGAGGTCTTTCTGTGTAGATATTTGATAAGCCAGAGCACAGGAAAGAGCTGTTTGGGATGCTGCAGTGGGAGCCCTGGAGATGGAGGAAGGTGTCCACTATGACTCAGAGACAGATATCTTAGCACAGTTCCCATGTAAATGAACTAAGATAGAAGTATAATGTTTAGTTGCTAATTACATTTAGACTCCTTTGGGGAACCCACCAAGATTTCTATGAATGTACAGTTCCAGCCAGTGAACAGACAGAATTAATCCATTGGTTTGCTCTAACAAGGGACCTAAAATGAACAATTACTTACACTGCTGTGATTGCCCTTCTTCAAGGTTAAATTCTCCATACAGATTCCACTGTTGTTCTTCCCATGAGATGATTTTTCTTTGAAGAGCAGTGAAAGCTGTTACATGATCTGTCCACGTACTTATTCTTCTGAACTAACAATACTGCTCTGGGTTAATTATAATGATTTTTTTTTTCATTAGTGGCATCTTTATCCTTCATAAACTACATATTAAAAACAAACTTTAAAAATTAAAGAATGAAAAAATAAAACCTGGAAGAGTCTTTGAAGGTTTCCTTATCATAGCTAATCTTCCAGCATTGACTTTCCATGGCAGACATGTATAAAAAAAATGTTTGCTCTAAAAATCCTCCCTACCTTCCCCACATTACCAAGTATTATTCTAATACTTAATTCCTACTGCCATTACAACATTTTTCCTAATGACTTGATCTGAATTTCACTTGGTGCAGTTTAACCCCAAATTGCTGCCACTGGTGTATTAGGATTTTCCTCTGCATTCTCCCTCTGCTTGAGACTTTATGAGCATCCAGGTTCCACAGCATCATGATGCTGTTAATTCACATTCAGGATGCAGTCTCAATATAGTCCATTAGCCCTCGGTGTAGAAATGTTCCTTACAATGACATTCTCCAGCACAGGCTGATAAAATTCATTCCTTCCATGTATGCCTTAATGCCCTTTGTTCGCTGTTTTATTTTTTTAATTGGTGCATTCAAAAATTTTGTGTATTTATTCAAATATTGCATTCCTAAAATTTGTATAAGTTGGAAGCAGCAAAGTGGATGTACACTACTGCAAACGACATCTTTGCTGTAAAATACTGCAATTTGTTGTCATCAGTTCTCTGTTCACGGTAATTTTAAGATACAAAGAAGACTGGGGGAGCTTATAGAGACATAATACATGTGTGGATTCAGGAGAATGATCAGGAACTATCAAAGCAGCAAAAAAAGCTTTATTTGACTCTTTGAAACGAGGTAGCTGAGGAATGTAACAGTAATAGTCTCATTTTGCAACCAGATTTTCAAAGAAATTACACTTTTATTAATGATCTCAGACTCTCTCTTGTTTCTTCATATTGGAGCTACTGCAAGTGCCCAGATTAGATTTGAGGATGTGTTTATGTCTCTTTTAATGTTTTCAGAAGGGGCACTGGCCTTGCTGTCAAAATACCACTGGGACTCTGCATTTCAGTCCTGTACTGCTAGGTCTGTTCATGGGAATTCTTTCTAATACAGTTTTGGTTTTTCCTTTTAGGTAGAGAGGATTGTAGACAAAAGGAAGAACAAGAAGGGCAAATGGGAATATCTCATTAGGTGGAAAGGCTATGGGAGCAATGAAGACACCTGGGAACCTGAACATCACCTACTCCATTGTGAGGAATTTATTGATGAGTTCAACAGACTACACATTACCAGAGAAAAGCGATCCCGGCACGGGAAACAGGCCAGCACGCCAAAATTACTGCGGGAAAGCCGAGGGTCCTCTGTTGAGAAAATATCACATAGACCTTCTGAATCTGGGAAGTCTAAAGGATCAACACATAAAAGGAAGAGAATTAATCCATCTCATCAAAAACAGAAACGAGGATATGCAGCAAAGCCAGGATCTGCAAATGACAGGGCTGCTAAAACTGTGACTTACCGAACTACTCCCAGCGGTTTACAGATCATGCCACTGAAAAAGCCACATAATGGTCTGCAGAATGGAGATGGCAGCCATGAGAAAGATTCGAGACATTTTGGGAATGGCTCACAGCAGCAAAACGTGGATTTAAATGATCACGAAGGAGAACAAAACTTGCCCAGCGTGTTAGAAGTCAGTAACAATTCCCCTGTTGTGAATGGAATTGGTATGTGATTTAAACAACTCCTCTGTGCGGGAGGGGGGTGTTAATTGCAGCAGCTGCAAGTAGGGCCCACTCGTGGAACAACTGTTGTCACACAAGTGATATGGTGAGAAGAACACAAACAAGTTCCACACTTTCCCTATATATTATATACTTTGTTTTTATCAATTGGCTTCTCTCTTTCCTTTTCCCACAGAGTGACACAGTGTGGGCTCTGTCATGTGCCTTTGCAGTGTAAATCCCCACGAGAAGTGAGGACAGGGCATGGAGTAGGAATGACAACTGAGATATGTATAATACTGCAACTTTGGATTTCTGTATCACCACGTAACAAATCACTACTCAGTTAGGTGTGCTCAAACTCAGTGGTCTAGAGAAACCAGAACTATTTTAGAATTAATTCCATTTATGCTAAAGTGCCCTGGCAAGTGTGGCTGAATAAGATTGAAGTTCCCAGTATTAATGCTTGTCATAGTCAGAACACTCAGAACAGCCAGGTCCTTGTCTCTGACAGTAACTGGACACATCAAAAGTCTTCAGATAGACTTCAGAGGAAGGTACAAACAGTCTTGAAGTGAACAAGAAGATATAGGAGAAATTTCTCTCTAATCCTCATAGTTACTTTCTGGCTTAGTTCTCAAAGAATAAGGTTTATATGCTCTATAAAAACTATTCAGCTTAATGGAAATTAAATAGCTTCTCATTATCTATATGTGTTCAATCTTTTTGGTTTGTTTGTTTTTAATGCTACCAAATTTACAGCCTCAATGGTGTTTTGTGACAGTAATTTCCAGGAGTTAACAATAAGATGCACATTTTATCGGATTTTGGGATTTGGGATTTTGTTGGGAGGGAGTTGATCTTTACTTTCACTGAGTAGCCTCTTGCCCTTCCATGAATGGAAGAAGTGGAGGATGCCCTGTCAGCCTTTACAGCCTTCCTAATACCTGGAAGGCTTTACTGATTCCTGAGAGTTTTGAGTATCCTCTTGTGCTATTGGTGTGGGGGGTGGTTTTAATACCTTTTAAAAACAGCAGGAGCTGTTCCAGATTATTTCCTTCTGCTTACTGATACAGTGACGATAGCTTTTGGAAAATTATTTTTTCTGCTCTTACACACTGCATAAAGGTTTTCATTGAGTGATCCACAGTTGCTCTTGGGATTTTTTTCCTTCTTGTTACAGTTAATTTAGAACACAGCTTTATGTATGATCCCTTTCACCATGCATTTAATCTGCTTTACTGTTGCCAATTCACCTTTTTATTTTGATTCAGTGAAGCTCTTCAAAATCTTTCCTAGTTTTCACTCTACTTACTCTGTATTGCCTTCAAATTTTCCTCTCATATTTCTCTTCCCAGTTCATTAATACATACATTAAATAAACTAATCCTTCTGCAGGTCCTCGGGACAGCCAACTTGACATGATGAAAAGTAACCATTTGTTCCAATTATTTATTTTTATTAGCTACTTTCTATAGCCCATGATAGTACTCATTTCCTTAACAGCTTCTGGTGAATTGCCCTGCCAAAAACTTTTCAAAAGTCAACATAAATTATATCACCGTGCTCTCCATTTTCCACCCTTCTGGCAACCTGGCAAATGCTCCTTGATTTGGAAAGAACTGACCTTGCTCAGTCTTAGTGGCTATATGTGATAGCTACTGGGATCCTTCAAACCAGGCATCAAATATGCTATTAAAAACTCCCAAACCAGCAAAATGCATGGTCAGATTTAAATGCACAAGTGCTCCTGATGATGCCAATGAAATTTGAAGTTAAAGCACTTTAAAGTGTATTTTGGCTTTTGCATTTTGAGGAGTTTGAATTCATGTTAGAATGCTTAAAAAGTTGCCTGCTTCTTTAAGACAATTTGCATACCTAATTACAGATGTGTATAAAGTTTTGGTGGTTTTTTTACTGTTTCTAATGAAGTTTTTCTAATAGTTTGTTTTATGTTATTTGTGGGGAAGTTCTGATACAAAATGTATCTTTGAAATGCATTAATTCCCGTATTTTAGAGTCTTTCATTTAATGAAGAACTAAAGGGTCACAAAAAACTGTAAGGTCAAATGAGCCTTTCCTTTGTTCCCCACAAGAGCTAAGGAATGGCCTCCAGCACCCCTGATTGAATAATCCCTGTCAGAGAGCTCTTGTTCAGTAGAAAGCTGCTTTGCCTGAGCAGCCAGGTGTTCTCTCCTGGCCCAAGAGCTGATCTCTGCAGCTCTTTTCAAACAGTTCTTTATGACAGGTTTTGCATTCTCCAAATCCATCACTTGTGTTCTGTATGTCGTTCACCTTGCATTCTGTAGGCAAAAGTAAGAGATCTTTAAATCTCTGCCTGGTTGTTTTCTGAAAAGCCCATACTACTCAGCAGTACTGCCAAGGTCAGAAATGCCTGAGTCCTGCTGTGTGATACCCAGCACATGCAGAGTGGAGAAAACTACAAAGAGGAGAGATGAGACTGCCAGAGTAAGAGTAGACAGAAACTGGTGAAGAAGGGTCAAAATCAAATCACTAGGCTTTTTCTTGATATTGCCCTGCAAGCTTGAGAGAAGCCATATTTCCTGATATAGAGGTCTGAAATGTCAAGTGGAAGAAACTTCCACTACTCTTCACCAAGCCAAACAATTTCCTGAATTCCCTGAGCATTCACACCCACACAGAGGATGCCAGTGTGATTCTGCCATGTGTCCCATTATTATCACAGAAACCCACTTTAATTGGGATTGATGCCACACTAAAACCAGGCTGAAATTTTACAAATTACAAATGAAGAAAGTTTCAGAGAAAAATGCCCAATTTGTTGAATAACAGAAATTTTGTTCCAAACATCTTGGGTTTCAAAACTTTCTCCAAATCTGAGCCAAGGTCCTAAGGCTGTATCCCTGGGGAGCAGGAGCAGTGTGGCAGTCTGCTTGGCAGGACTCCCACATTTAGCTTGGAGGCAGCCAGCTATGCCAGAGGTTTCAGGCAGTCTGCCACTGAGTCTGGAAGTTGAAAGTGTGGCATGCTCCATCAGCACTCACAGGGCTCCCAGGCACTAGATGTGGAACAAAGAGGGAGCCTGGAGGACCTAGTTTGGCTCCCAGAAGCTGTGGCTCCTGGGCAGCCCTGTTGAGAATCCAAAAAAGCAGACATGTGTGTCAGCTTTGAGATTGCCTGTATGGAACCCAAATGAATGTCAGATTCATTTCACAGCTAAGTGTAAGACTGCACAGAAAATATGTATAGAAATTTTAGGTTTGTCTTGAGATGAAGCTTAGATTTGGAAAAATTTCCGAAGTTTAAAAACCCGGCTGTAGGCCCAGCACTCCTACCAGTGTGGGCCTATGCTTGAAGGTCTCCAAACCCCACCAACCTGAACCAGTATTGTTTCATATTATAATAATGTTTAACTACCAGTGCATTGAAACAAGCAATATAGACAGTAATGTTTAAACTAGAAGTTACCAAATAATAGCTGTTTTGTTGTCTGTCCGTGCCAGTTCTGTTCAGACAAATAACACCTATTTGAAAAACAGCTTTTGATGACTCCTTGAATTAACTTCCAGCATTTGTATATAAATCCACCTGGGTGCAATTGTTTCTTCTTCAGCCTGTAGACAAACTCCCATCAGGGAGCTCTTTACCCCAGAAGGATGAGCGTGTATCTACAGGTGTATGCACAAAATGTTCAGTGCACCCCAGTGGAGGCCTGGGACCTTGTGGAAGTTGGGCAGATCTTTAATACCAAAAACTGTCTTCTACCTTCTACACGTCCTGCCATAAGTAGAGCAGAATCTTTACTGACAGTTATTTAAGGGTCTGCAAATTGGAAAATATTGAAAAACTCTGTGAAGAATATCCATTGATGCTCCCAGGAGCTAACAATACTGGTCTTTCTGATGATATTTGTTGTCTTCTGTTGTCACATTTTTGTTTCTCTCCAGATATTGTAATTCAGAGTGATTGTTTTGTCAAGTTTCTTGACAGCATCAAAAAACATCCCCTTTTAATTTTCTCTTTCCTTTTTCTACATCACTCTTTTTCTGTACCATCTGCTGAAGAATTTCTGCCTGTCATGTATCACTAACCACTGTTTTTCTCCATTACGAAAATCTTTGTAGTCTCATGGTGCCCTTGATTTAAATACTCTCTGTGACTTAGTCACTGTTTCCTCTTGGTTTTTTAGCTTATTCTGTTTTATTTATTCTGAAAGAATACTGGCAGTAAAAGACATGCAAACATGCTTGCTCTCTTAGTTTGGATAAAAACTCATTGCTTTTAGATATCTTACAGATGCTTCCTTAGCTGGAGAAGTCTGAAATTATTAGTAAATTATCAACAAAACGCAGCTTTTAAGTATGTAGAGTATTAACCGTTACCCACAAGAAAGATAGAAAAGAGGCAGTTAAAGGCTATTGGGAAGACAGGAATGCCAAGCTGCTTTACCAGGGAGAGTAAGGGAGCATGTCTAACTCCACCTAGAAAAATTAAAAGCCTCAGCTCCATCATCCTTTCCATTCAGCATAAATGCATACTGCTAATAAAAAGCCAGTCCAGCTGTCCTTCCCATGACACCATGATTGTTATTCCCATCCCTCCCACTGCACCAGTTTTAGTACTCTTGAGGCTACAAGGTGAACTGCATCTGTTTGAAAATTAACCAGTTTTGCAGGGTCAGTTTTGCCAGAGCAGATCACCAGGCCAGTTCATGGTGTGGCTGCTTATACCTGTACCGGGGTTGCTGTGGTGGGTCATGGCACAGGCACTGCACCATTAAACTGGCTCTGATGGAACACTCAGAAAAGATGTATCTGAAAGTAACAGGAGCTTGAGATGTCCTCTAGCATTGGGCAGAAGCAGTGGAAGGAGATGTGGAACTCGAAGTCCCCCAAAGCACTGACGGTCAGTGCAATCTTTCCTCCCTTCCCTCTCCCACTCTTTGTCTGCCTCAGCTTTTTAGAATATAGATTTCTAATGTGTTTTCTGCAATACCTGGTAGAATGGAGCCCCAGTCCCAGACCCTTTGGCAGTGGTGGAGTACTGTAGAAGATGCAGGGAACGGGCGGCTAAAATGAAGAGGGTTACAGGAAGAAAAGAGGGTTCCGTTAGGAGAGGGGGTGGCTGAGGGGCAGCATGATCAAAGTTTACAAAATCATCAAGGCTTCAGATATACTAAATGCAGAACTGTTGCTCCGGAAATCCCTTGATAGCAGAACTAGGGACCACTCACTGAAACTGGTGAAACATCAGATAAAAGCACAGATGAAAGAAAATTCTTCTCTGTGTAGTGGCTACCCAACTTCTCAAACTCATACCATAGGAAGCTGTGGAGACAGACAGCATCAACAGGCTCAGAAGGGGATTAGAGAAATCCATGAAAAGGTCCACAAGCAAACACTGAAGGAAACAGGAGGGATGAGCCCCCACATATTTCTGTACAACACTTAGGGATGATACTATGGGAAAGGACTGCAGAAAGCAACCAAGCTTGCATTTTCTCCTTAAATAGCATCCTTTACTGCCATCTTGTATTGCCATTCTTGGAGAAGGATTACTGCATGCAGCAGTGGTCTGGGAACATCTTAGGTTCCCTTAAAAAAATATTGAAGCTTCTTATAAATATTGGCTTAGGTATTCCACAAGTTCTACTGCTTATTAAACACAAAGTAATAATTAGATTAAACTCCCAGTAAAGGAAGGAGTATTTTCTCCCATTCTGTTTTCTTTTTGTACTTAGACTGAGCATCTAATACTCACTATTAAGCCAGAAAACCACACTTAGATGCATCTAAAGCTTCTTTAGGTAATTTGTGACATCCTTAATTTGTTTCATGTTCAGTATAAATTGCTTTGAATCTTTGAATGTCTGTTTTTGCCTGTCACAGTCATTTTTCACCTTGACCTACTCGGGTGCTACTCCCCTTGTGTGCACTGAGCAGGTGCTGACTACTGACCCTCATGCAGGGACAATCCCAGTGGTTCCAGAGCAAACCTTCAGGAGCTCCACCACCTCCATGCAGCAGATGTGCTAAATTGGCCTGGTTCCACATCAGTGTTGCCTTTAGAGTGTGCCGATCATTTTCTCCAGTTTATCGGATTAAACAAGATTACAGGCATGCACGGGAGACACGGAAACAACAAGCTACTCACTATATATTGTTCTGTTAATGATCCACTTTTGGAAATGGCACTTTTTCATTTATGCTTCTCTCATATTTAATTTACATCTTTCATCTGGTTAATTTCTTTTAGCTGGCATCCAGATAGTTAAAATACTGTGATAGGATCTATAGTTTCTTACATCATATATTCATGTACAAATGAATATAAAGAAGAATAAAACAAACCAAAAAAATTACTGTGAGGCTTTTTGTTGAGGTGGATTATCTGAGGGAATGAATCTTCTATTCTCTTACCATCTGTATTTAAAATAGATGTAGTATAATCTTCCACACTAGGTAGATAATCAGAACAGTTAGTCTGCACACCTTCCATTCAATGGGCATCTGTGCCTCTGAATTTGCAAGTTCTTTACAGTTTTTTAGGAATTTGAAATCACCACAATTCAGTAGCTTATTGCTGGTTAAGCACTGAATAGATAAAAATGCAATATTTAATAGCCTGCCTCAGTCAAAGAGTTAATTAGTTTCAGTACATTATTCTCAATTACATTGGTGTTCTATTAGCAATTGCACAATTTGATTTCTGTTTGTAAGAATACATGTCAAAAAAAACCTTAGGAAAAAGCAGAAACGTGCCATAGGAAATTATTCATAGCATTTAAAGTTCAAACACATGGTAATTTCTACACTTGTAGACACTTTTTGTCAAGAAAACAAATTTCCAACACTTCTGGTTTCAAATTATTTTTTAAGTGATGATTTAATGGAATTTGGCCATGTCTGCATTGCACAACGTAAATCCTCTATTCAGTATAACCCAGGCAATTCTTTAGATGGTTTCTCTTAATTCAACAACAAAAAAGAGTTTCCTGATTGACTGAACAGGCTCCTGGACAAAGGTGGATCCCCGTGTGTAGATGTGTGAGTACCCACATGCACACACCACATGAGACTCAGTCACACACCACTGAGCACTGGCTGTGTTTTCACATCCCATCCCTAACTGCAGTGCACATACAGGATTTCACACACTGTGAACAATTCCACAGGCCACTGCCAACTGTGAGGTGTCAGACAGATCAGTTACCTACGTAAGCATCAGGCTGAAACATAGCTAATCCAAAATGAGGGTAAGTGATTTTGGTTTAGAGTCATCTGTCATGAATTCACTGTTCAATTCTATTCCAGTAGAGCATTTTTTTGGATGGTGGTCACTTAAACTATAAAATTTAAATCTGTATTCTAATATTCATGTTGTCTGCCCTTTAAAAATTCCTGGCTATTTGAAACCAGGAGCTGGAACAGGTCAGCTCTGGCAGGACTAAAGAACAGAACAAACAAAGGTGTTTTCATTCAGCTCTCTCTTGGCCTTTCTTAAAAATGGTGCATTGTGGGCTGGGATCTATATAAACAAAAAACAGTGACTTTAATCTCTGTCCCTCAACAACCTGTCTCTGCTTTATTTTTAATGGCAATAGTGTGAAACATCTGTAATTAGTAAAGGATATTGCATACAAACCTTGTAAATCTCCTTCAACACCCCTGCTCAGCACTTACCAATCATCATCTATTGCATGTCACAGAAACACTGCAGATATCAGCAAAGGAATGGTTTGCAGTTCATACACAGTGTAAGTCAGAATAAACTGTCTTTTAAAACTGACTTACTATTGCACTTACTTGTTTTTAAGGAGGAATTACATCTTTCTTCTCACAGTTCTCTTTTTCCCCTACTGCTGGATACTCTCCAATATGGCATCATTCCTTGGGTCTAGAGGTTGTTTGATCAGAGAACAAAAAGTTCTGCACGTTGGAGTACAGAATAAGAACAATGGCTTGAGGCCACATTTGACTAGCCAGGCACATTTTTTATTCATTTTTTCTTATTATTTTGTATTTATTTATTTTTGTTGAAGCTAATAGAGAGTAGCACTCCATTTCTTTGATGGTATAGAGGTAATTATGCTTCGATTCTTTCCATGTGCAAGGTTCTTCTCTGGCCAATGGAAGCTTGAATCTCCACAGCACTGTGAAAAGGAAACTTGATGGAGAGAAAGATTATGTCTTCGATAAAAGACTGAGATACAGCGTGCGACAAAATGAAAGTAACTGCCGCTTCAGGGACATTGTGGTCCGGAAAGAAGATGGTTTCACACATATTTTGCTGTCAAGTCAGACTTCAGAGAACAATGCACTGACCCCAGAGGTAAGTGTTTAGCCCTAAAAGCCAAAGAAAGCCATCCTAATATGTGGGTTGTCTTGCAAACACTGCACTTGAATTCAGTTTTATGTTGTTTTTCCCTAATTTATGAACTAGGAAAGAAATATCGAGTACAGACATATCTAACTTTTTCACACTTGGGATTCCTATCCAAAAGAATGCAATGGAAATTAAATTTTAATTCACATGTTTGAAAAAAAAAATAAAAGTAATGAAAGGAATGGCAGAATCAATATTTCCAGCATGGAATTGTGTGAAGCAGCTTTTCACACATTGAAGTTACTGATATTTACTATCCTTAGGAGAAATCTGGTCTCTTTCCTTTTACTAATTTAAATAGTGGTCTAGTTGTATACAGAGAATTTCAGTCTATATCCTGAGACAGCCGTTGTAAGTTCTTTCTCAATCCCTAATTACTTTTTCTCTGAATCACTGTATGAGTCCTTATTTATGAAATCTTAACCAATTAGGGGCTCTATCCTCAGCTGAATTGCATAAAGTCATACAACATATAAAAGATATAAATGAATTCCCTGGTTCCAAACATTATATATACAATGGCAGACTCAGACTTGCAGCTTGTATTACCCCAGTACACACATGGATCACTGGAAGGGCTGAGGAGCTTTTCCTTCCATTCCCTGTGTCTGCAATGCCCTGTTACACCATTCCCATGTCAGAAGAAAAGGGGTGTCCATGAGTGCTTGCATCAGGATGGATATCCTCGAGAGAAGAGGGCACACCTGAGCCCTGTTCCACACCAGCAGTAGTGTCCTGGTGGACAGGGAGGGAACACAGGAGCTACCCCCCAGCACCAGCCTGACCTGTCTGAGTATCCTGCAGGCAGAGTTCCTCCAAGGGCTGCCCTCACTGGGGAGATCTCGGCCTTTTGTGCCCCCAGACACTCCAGCACAGCTCTGTCCTGCACAGCAACTTCAAGATAAGAGTGTATGAAATACCAGTTTGAGCATCACCTTAGGGAAGAGTAGATTGTAGCTTCGAGTAATCATTTTATTCAATAAGAAAATGAGTAACTTTGAAGTGAATTACTTACAACAGGCAGGTATGATGAGTCCCCTTCCCAAATGCATACGTACACATGGGCAGTAATACATGGAGTGTTACTAAATGGCTAAAACTGATGGTACATAACATTTATCCCTCCTAGTTTTTAAACTATCTAATATTTAGAAGGACTAGCTTGGTAATTATCACAGAACACCAAACACTCACTTTTAACACTAATTCCTTAAAATGCATTAGATTGCATCAAATCCATCACACGCCATCTCTGTCTTAATTACCACTAATTGACACTGCAGGTAGTTTAAATGAAGGAGCTCAAGGGCTTGAAAAAATATGAAATCATGGACTTGCTGTGTTCAGTCAGAACAGACATACCTTTACATTGCTGGCTGTGCTGTTCCACATCAGCAGTATTCAGATGCTCTAACCAGGGGATTAATTCAGACTCTTTGGATCTGCCAAACCAATCCATTTCATCCTTTGAAAATTTTCAATATGCCAGGAACCCACCTCTGTGGAAGAAGAAATGATAAGCATGTAATAGTCCTCTTCCTGCATCACCAGCGTAGACTATTTCTAGAATCTTTATTGAAGCTCACTTGAAAACCAGGAAATACATTTTAGAAAACCACTTTACTGACCAGGTTGGTCAGGAATTAATCAGGTATTGAGTTCTCCACATGGAGATTGTCTGTTTAAAGCTCATCCAGGCCAAGAGCAGTCCCAGGCTCTTGCCCTTGGAAGACTCATGGCTGTAAACGTGAAACGGCTTCTTTGGCCTCAGTCCAGGCTGCTGCCCAGGATCATTCACACCACAAAATCCAGCACCTCCAGGACTGGCAATTTCACATTCTTGCTGGCAATTACAGCAAAAACCCCAGGAACTGAAAGGAGGAATGTGTTGAATGACTTGTCCCTGTAGTTTGTCACCCATAGCCATAGGTGAGACAAACCGACAAAGTGTTTTAGAGAGGTTTAGAGCACTTTCAGTTTTGATGTCTTTTATCCCCAGTGAATACAAACACACAATTCCTATGAAATGAAGAAAGTGTGTTTCATTTTGTGTAAAGAAATGCTAACTTAAAGCTTTATTAGACATTCAGTAAATTATGTTTGCCAAATAGCAAATGAATCATTTATTCAGAGCAGGTCTATTTGATGTGCTTAAATAGTGGCCTGGTTATACCCAGCCATCTATGTTAAAGAAAAAAAAGATGTGCACTGTAAACAAGCATTTTAAACTTAAGTTCATACAAAATCCCTCTCACTCCTCAACAGTTCTGCTTCCCTTTGTGGCTTATAGAAATCTTCAGATGAAATGTAATAGTTGTGTTCAACCATTGGCCCCTGCTATTTATGCCCATTTAATTTAAATAGCAAAGAACTTATTTATACCAAAAAAAAAAAAAAAAAAAAGTCTAGAGAAGTTTACCAAAATCTAAAGACTCCTCATCCTATGTTGTTGGTAACCCCATTTGTGCAGGTGATTTTAGCATGAAATGTGCCAGTGCTCTTTCCAGCAGCCTTTGCTTTGATTGAAGTTGGCTCAGTGCCTTTTCAGTAATTGAGTTTTTTCTACAAAAATGTTCAGGGCACTATAGAAATTCTTTCTTATTTTTTACAAGAGCTTATAAAACTTCCAAGACAGTGTCATGAAACAGTACAGCTTGTTCTTATTTCTTACTTGCTACTTTTAATATTTGTTTTTTAAATACATTTGTGAAATATTTTATTATTAATTCCATTAGGGCATTTTTTCTTGTGGGACTTCTGCTACTCCTGAAGCTCCTTCTCCAGTGATGCTGCTGCTGTTTTAACTTAGCACATCTCAAGGATCCAAATTCTGTTTCACACTAAATGGACCCATCTGCTCTTCTCATTTAAGACTATTAACAGAGCTAGGAGTTAATATTCCCCTGAATTCAAAGTGAAACATTCCCTAAACAGCCAGTGCTTCCATCGAAGAGTGACAGAACTACCTCAAGTACCTTCTCATACAGAAGGATCAGTTTCAAGTTTCAAATGTGAATAACAGTTTAAAGTTCTGCCAGGTGCATTTTGGAGCACTGGTTTGCCTTCACTTTTTCTAAGCTGGAAATAATAAAAAAGAGGCAGGTACAAATTTACTGTTCTCTGTAGTTCTGTTCTCTACAAAAAAGTAAATTGTGAATTTGGGCCAGTGCTTGTGGCTGCAGCTTTAGAGGTTCCCAAGTCCTTTAGGTGCAGACAGAAAGGTCTCGGTATCAGTAACACGAAGTTTATTTATGTAAAAAGGCACAAGTGAGGAAGAGCTTCTAAGAACAACGGAACAGCTTTAAAATTTGGGTATACAGTAATATTTACAGAATAATTTCCTTTTAGAATATCACAGTGAGTCCTCAGAGATTCAGAGAAGTTAACTTTTTTTAACTAGTGCTTCTATTTATATGAACAAGAGACTTCTGTTCAAGATACTTTGTGTAATGATGGTGATAGATTCCCAGCTCTTTGATTTTCCCAGAATGTAAGCAAGATGGAAAGTAAAGGGCACCAAATGCCTTTGGAAATTTCCTAGTCCAGCAAAAGGCATTAAAATAAGCTCTTAGAAGTTTAATGAAGTTTTTTAACTGGTTCATGTTTATTTTGCAATATAAGATGTCCTGTTCAAGAACTAACAAGATTATTTACTTGACAGAATTAAAAATATAAGCAACTTCTGAGGAGGTGGTAATTTTATTATATACTTGTGTTTCAATAAAACAGTAAGTGAAGCACTAGGTCTGGTCTAAATTTACAATCCAGTCAACTATCATAACCTAAATAACTGGCCCATACTGTTCTGTAAATACTTCCTTGGAAATTTTCATCAAATGCATTCAAATAGAAATACTGTCCCCACAATTGAAAATTACCTAAAAGGCAATAAAAGTAGCTAATTAATAAAAGCACGGATCTGGAGAATATTGTTAAGGAGCTCTGGAAATAGTAGTATTAGATCTGGTCCACTAGAGAAAATAAAATTTAATTGGACAAATGCATAGAGCAAGATGGGGAAAGGTTTAAGGGCTTTGGAAGAAAGAAAGAGAATATGGAATCTGACAAAGAAATGTGACTAAAGACAGGTTGTATCTCTGTATTTGAGAACTGAATTCACCCCCCATTGAACAGAAATCTGTCCTTAAAAACAGAGCAGTTCTGAACTAAAATTACACTTACTTTACAGTACTACAACTCAATACACAGTTCTGCAACCCTGCAGACAAACCAGCTCTTTTATAATTATTCTGCTGTTTGTAGCTTGCCTGTAATCATAGAAATAGCTGGAGAGAAATGCCCATCCCCAGATAACCACGGGGAAAGCCAAGGCTCCAGAGGCAGTGGTGAGCAGCAGTTGCTGTAACCAGGCTGAGTGACAAAGGGACCTGGGGAATTTTGGACTGCACCAGCAAAGGAACCATGACAAGGTTCCTGACCAAGGGAGTGAGCATTAACTTGGCTGGCACTGCTGGACCCAATGAGCCTCCAAGCATATTTGGATGATAAAGTTAATGACACACTTAAGGCTCTTTAGAAAAAAATATACTTTTTGGAGCCTGAAAATGCGGATACATAATGGTTTCCTGGTTCCTTTTGATAGAAACAAGTGGAGCAGGGGAACTACATCTCCTCTCCTGCTCAAAAATAGTAACCAAAGCCTTCCTACTTTTAACCATGTCTGAGGAATTGATTCTTAATAGCAGACTCAATGTCATCCTCTCCAGAACACTGAAGAAACAGCAATGGCAGAATATTGGGTTTTCCTACAAGAAATGTAACCTCTGCTCAAAAATTTGGATGGGTTTTAGGTGGCTTTAGTCATCCAAATCAGTGAGGAGCTAGATAAAAAAGAGGCAGGATTGTAACAGCAATGATGTGTGTGAAGGAGAGCACTGGTAACAGCAGAGAGGTGGCACACAAGCAAATACCACTGGAGGAAGGGGAATAATAAAGAAACTTGCTGAATGGATATCATGGCATCATACTTAATGCAACATTCCTCACTGGATAGAAAAAATGTTTGACTGGTATTCCCTAATACTATTTATACATTCTCCCTAAGAAAGAGCAGATTGTGAGATCTTCTACAGTGAATTAAAAGGACAACATTGCATTCATACGGAACTAGGAAAACCAAAACACGTATATTTTTTTATTTTAATATCTACCACATTCTAAAGTTTCTCTTTTAACTCTGAACAGAGGTTTTAGGGGTTTTCCCCCTTTGTTTCCCCGTTATATGTGCAGTGTTGCTGTGTTTCTCCCAGCTGAGGGCTGAGAGAACCTCTGAGACTCTCAGAATAAACAGTGCTCCTAAAATTGGTGATGACATTTTTGTACCTGCATAAGAATTTCAAATATACTTCCAAATTCTGCAGCTTTTAATTACTTCACTTCCACCCACTGTCACACACTCAGTATTACAGGCGTTCTGAAGTGCTCTTGTGGAAGTGAAGCATCTAGAAGTTCACCACCTGCTCTCTCATGGCCAGTCCCAGCAGCCAGTAATACTCATCTTTACACAAACCCACAGGGAAAGCAGCACAATCCATAGGATTTCTATTAAAAACCTACCTAGGAGGTGGCATCAACAAAACTTCACTGTTTAGGGACATTTCTTAAACAAGGAACTTTAGAGATCTAAAGAAGTTTTGGTAACAGAAAGTAGTGAACAGAAATAATCACAGGCTAAAAATCTTAGGTTTCTCTGACATGGAAACTCTATTTAAATCCCCAGCCACATTTAGCTCTCTCTTACCTAAATGTACACCAACAGCAAATCTTTCTGTGCAAAAGAGAAAAATTTGAGAGGGCAGGACCATGTCTATAGGAAATACTTAGACATATGCGTTTGATTAAGGATAGGAGGTGTCACACTAGATGAAATCAATGCCCTTGCAGTGAGGAGCAAATTATTTGCAGTGAAGAGCACATTTATAGAGGAGAGGGGGCTGAAATGAGTTACAGCTTCCAAACCACGCCCAGCTGTGACCAAACAAGAAGTTACCCGTCAGAAGTTTATTAAATAATACTTCCTTTTAAAAATCATTAGGAACCAATTCTCTGCTCAGGTGAAAGGCCATTTTCCTACAATACCATCAGCTCAATTCTGTATAGATTTTGATCAGGTTTGATTTATGGTGCAATTAATAGCTTGATCCAGTTGTACAAGAAAGTAAAAATGTCTCTTTTTCAAGGGACTTTTATGATTTAACTTTTGTAAACTGTAAAAATGTCACCACAGAAAAATGAATAATATATTTGTCATATTGATGTATATGATGTCCTCTTGTCCTGCTTTGCTCTGGTTGAAGTCATAAACCAAAGCAGTTGAAGAACTGAAAACTGGGTTTTACGAATTTTTCTTTCAAGCTCTTGAGGTTAATAATAGGCTTTTGCTGTGATAAACATGTTCCCAAGGATACAGTGATGTACACAATAAAAATTAAAAAGTGATATTTGAAATTATTAAATTGCAATCAAGTAGCATAAGCTGGGTAGAATTTCCCATACAACAAAGAACCGCCAAAATCCTAAAACCTCTTTGAATTAGTAAAACATCAAGAAAGCACTGCCAAATATAAAATACTTTGCAAACTCTCAGTGTTATCATTCTAATGATTCTAATATCATTCTATATTTAAATTATATATATAATTGATGTAACTATTAATAGTGCCCAAAATTTAAGTCTCTCAAATTCAATAAGGTTTGTAAAAGTAGGGAAATGATATTGCCACGGCATGCATGTCGAATTGTTTACTTTTCTTTATCCACAGATCATGAAGGAAGTTCGGAGAGCATTGTGCAATGCATCAGCTGATGACAGTAAACTCTTACTTCTCAGCGCAGTGGGAAGTGTATTCTGTAGTGGCCTAGATTACTCATATTTAATTGGCAGGTTATCCAATGACAGAAGAAAGGAAAGCACTAGGATTGCAGAAGCTATAAGGTGACCCAAGCTTACCTATGATCTCTAAATTATGAAATGCAGTGTGTGATTATAAAGATATTTATCAGGTCCAAAAATGTTGTATATTTAAATGTTGATTGCATTCTAATTTAGTCCTGCAAATTTTTTTAGTGAAAAGAAACTTGGACCTTTCCGTATTAGAAAAGAAAGCACATTTATTCCAGTGCTAATATCCGTAGGGATTTATTTTATTCTAATTCTCTATATTTAATATTTCAAATCACTCCTCTAAATTCAAATACAACTTCCTTGTTGTTTTTCCAAATTCAGTATTGCTTCATGTTCTTAAGTGGCTCCTGAAAGGCAGATCTTTTACTTGTTTTAATGTTCATATTTTAATTAATTTCAGTCCAAATGGGAATCCATGGCTTACTCATATGCTGTTGAAATAGCAGTCTGCCACTGTATTTCAGAACCTTACTAGAAGGGTCTCCACTCTTCTTCTTAAATTTAAATTACTTAATATATATGTAAATGTAGTTTTATTTTTGTAACTAAAATGTGACTTTCCTTACATATATATATCACATCACCTTAATAAAATTCCAGGGTTTATGACATGCAGTCTGCAAATCAATCTGCACAACACATCACCAAATATTCCATTTTCCACAAGGTAGATTTTCCAGTATAAATCAACATTATTCCAGTCTGTACCAGGAGATGACTTGGTCCCTTTTTTTTCTCCCATTTCCTACAAATAAATATTCTTCTAAGAGCTTTAAAACTTCACGCAACAATTCTATGAAGGAATATTAAAGAATTTTTTTACAAGGTATCTCTCCTTGGGATTTAATAGTATAACATAAGGTCAGGTTTAGGTATTACACAAAATGTATTAACCACCAATTATCTTGGTTACGACTACTGCAGATCTGTTTGGATTCCGGGTTAAAAACTTTTGAAATTCCCAAAGTAGCAATTATTTGGAAGACTTTAAAACATACTTCTGTAATGTAGTAAATTACAAACTCTTTATAAGACCCTAACTATGCTTGAATATCTTGGAGTGATATTTTTTAAAAGTGAAACCCTTTGAAGGACACAGACTAAGTTTATTTTTTAAATGTGAGAGGTTTTTAACAATGTGGAACCAAAAAAAAAAGTGAGGGAAGAAAATCACTATTCATGTTTGAAAATACAGGCACACTCACCGCCCATCAAAAGATAAAAATTTAGTATTATTCTTTTAAAAATTGTTCAGTTAGGTGTTGTTAGATACTTTTACATTTATTTGCACACATCTAACATTCAGGTGTACTTACCAATCCAACATTTAAATATGTATAAGCCAGACCGTGATACTCAGTTTTTCCAACCTTGGACACACAGAACACTCTTGAAATACTGGTACAATGTACTGCTCCTTGTCAAGAACATCGGCTTCAGGCCCACTGAAAATAGATTTTTATTGTACTTCTGGAAACAATACCCTACGTTTTCCATTTAGCACTCCCTGTGCTTTCTGTGAACAAAGGACTCAGCTCATGGAAAATAAACTGTAATAAGAGAAGAAAAAACATCCATTGCTTTTTTCAGTTGTTTGTATGTCCTAAAATACATCCACGGCTCTCTGCCTCCACTGCTTTACATCAAGTTAGGCTTGTATCAAAGTGAAATTGAAATCTTGGTTACCATGTGTTTCCACTTTCCAAAGCGTGGCTCTCCTACACCAGTCACAAGTTACAACTGAAGTTTCAATCCCTATCAAGTCTCCTCTCCCATGAATGGTTCATTCGATGGTGCCACGTCCTCAGCCACTGTGTTGTGGGACCTGAGCCACAAGATTCTGGGTGTGCTCAGAAGAAAACAGACAAGGACAAAGTTACTTGCTCAGCTTCTTTATAGCCCTGGATGTACCTACAAGCCGTGACCAGCAGCAGGAGCCTGAAACAGTGCAGAGGTGTCTGAGCATCCCAGCCTGTATTCATTCAATGGTCAGCCTCCCAGATAGGCTCTAGCAAATCCAGAAGCCTTCTGCAGGAATATCTTTTTCCTATCTTTGAGCATCTGGATCTACTGTGCAACAACAGCTATAATCCGAA
This sequence comes from Rhabdornis inornatus, assembly GCA_013397075.1. Taxonomy (NCBI): domain Eukaryota; kingdom Metazoa; phylum Chordata; class Aves; order Passeriformes; family Rhabdornithidae; genus Rhabdornis; species Rhabdornis inornatus. The sequence continues at coordinate 1,166,864 of VWZS01006029.1, read as the reverse complement.
ATCCTTTTCAAAGACTGCTTTGAATCAAACAAGGATCTTGTAGCCCAGAAACTCCCTGTGCGAGCTTATGGTTTGGAGACAAGGAAATGTGCCAGGTTCAGGGTACAGAGACGACCCACTGAAACAACACACCAAACAGGAAACAAATAAATGAAGTGCTGGTCACTGCAGCTTCTGGAGACCAAAGGCAAGCATTTGTTCCCCTCATCATCTCCCAGGATTGTAGCCTTCCACTCCATCCTACAGGTAGCATGTTCCACACCCATCCATTTTACCATCCTCTGTGCTCCCCATTCTTCCCTCATGACAGAGGCTTGCTGTGCCTTCTCAATGTTACATTCCACTCTCTAGGTCCTCCCTTCCTTGCTCACTCATATGAAGACTTCCTTCAACCCTTGCCCTCCATTAATGTGTTCTGCTGTGTTCTTCCTCCACATTATCTGTTTCCTCTCCGTATCCCTAATTGCCTTTCCATATTCACTTCCAGTCCCGTTTATCACCATGATTCCTGCTTTTCTCCACAACATTGGTTTTATCTGCCTCCACATGGTCCTCAGATTTACTGCCACCATTTATCCTTAGTTGCTTTCTTTTTACCTATCATTCATCCCATCCTTATTCCCAACTGTAGTTCTTTGTGGAAAGCTTACGTAATTATGAGGTTCTCAAAATTCTGGAATTAATGAGGTGCAGTGATCCACAGTCACTACTCAGTCATAAAAAACCAAAGAAATAATGAGATAAGGGAAGAGCATTGTTTCTGCAACAAAACAAATCACAAATCTCCTTAATCCTGCTCTCTTCTTTCTTCAAGACAGAAATGGTCTTGAACAGACAAAAACAAGATTCCTTATTTCACTCTCTTTATCTTGACAGTGTTCCCCTCATCATCTCTCAATATTATAGCCTTCCGCTCCACTTAAAGATTTACTTCATTAAATTTAAATTTTATGAAATTTAAAGATTTACTACTGTGAACAAAGCTGCATCAATTCTCTCTTTTCCCATGGTCGAAAATTAACTCCTTACTAGAGGACTTGAAAACCAGAATGTATTAATTGAAAATTTAGTGCTGGGTCATCTCAGACTCTTTGTCCTCATTTAAAATACAGCCAGTGCCCCTGCACTTCAGCCCAGTTGCTACATGGGCTCTCTAACCTGCCAGGCCCACCTGTGCTCAGGTACAGAGGTCTGGATCCTTTTGACCTCAGTGGGAGAGCAGCAACTCATCAAAGGGCACATTTGACAAAATGTTCTTTCCTAAAATCTGTCAGCAAATCTGCACTCTGGATCTAATAAATACCCAGTGCAGGGACAGAATCTCCTCTTTTGCCTGGGATTTGATTTATCCATGTATTTTTTCTAAAGTAACTGAGCATCTCGTTTGCCTCCATATACCTGCTGTGCACTGAGCTGCTGGAGCCCATAATTTGCCCACAATTACACTCTTGCTTTTTCCTAATTGATGTAAAGACTGTTCCATTCAACAGATATCTTTCCACAGTTGCTGGTAGCTAACTTATTTAAAAGATCTCCTCATTGCACAGAATTTAACATATTCTAGTTTGTTCATCCAGATGAATCCAATGACATTTAACTTGCCTGTTGTTTCTCATCACATTACTGGGGTAGTCAGGCAAAGGCATCTACTTTGTAATGGCTTTGCTGAAGACCTTTGCAATGAAGACCCAACTGAAGATCACTCACTGTTCAAACATTTCTCTCTCTGACTCCACTTTGCATGTCTTGTTCTTTCTGCTGGTGTGCCAATAAACATTGAGAATCTCCCAATCCACTGATGGGACTGCAGTAATCTTTGACAGAGAAACTTAAGAGAACTTTTCAAAAAAAATATTCAGACTATAATATTTCATCAGCAGCCAAACCAGGTCCATCCCAGCCATTGTGGAGCAAACCAAGAGGTGCTGTGTGTACAAACTCAGGAGTTACTGGTCCAGAAGTAAAACTAAACCCAACCAAACCTTTCTGCAAAAAGTACAACACTGAGTGCAATCCACTTAATCAGGCCATATACAACATACACAAAACTATGCAATAGCCCATGTACTCAGAAAGATTCAATAACTAAAAATAAGCAAACCTTTCCATGTGCAAACTAGAAAGTATCTTGCAGTTCTGACCTCATAAAACTGGGCATTTGTTGTATTCTTCTCTGGTTCTAATTTGTTTTCAGATTAAATACTTTAAACTTGGGTATTTATGTGTTACTTCTGTATTCAAGATCTTTCTTTTATTTTTTTATTTTAGGGATTTTGTAAAAGCTTTTATCCAATTTAAGAAGCCAATTGTGGTTGCTATCAACGGCCCTGCTCTGGGGTTAGGAGCTTCTATTTTACCACTCTGTGATATCGTTTGGGCAAGTGAGAAGGCTTGGTTTCAGACACCATATGCAACAATCCGACTCACTCCAGCTGGCTGCTCATCATACACATTCCCACAAATTCTGGGTGTTGCACTGGTAAGGTTTTCCACCTCAAATTGCTGAAGAAACTTTCATAAATTCCTGATCTTCTTTCTCTCTTTAAAATGTAAACAATTTTCTTCGTTGTCTTTAATGAAAATGAAATCTGTGAAAAGTTCATCTAATCACTATGAACTTCTTATCACAAAATAACCTCAGAATTCAATATACAACATCTGCTGTACACAAGAAAGATTGAAAAAGCAAAGATTGTCAACATCATGGTAGAAAAGTGAAGAAATACATTAGCAGACTAATCTTGCAGAGTAGTTGTCTGAATTATGTCAGGAGTGGGCAGTAATACAGCCAGATACAGCTCTCTGCTCTTTAAAGATAATCCACGATGATTCCAGTAAGACTGCTTAGCTTTTACCAGTATAATAAATCAGAATTTGCCCCACAAATATTTCCTACTGGGTTCCATGACTCTCAACGTAGTATCACTGACAGTTACTCTTGTAAGATCAGCAATACAGATTCACCATGCATGCCAGCACATTTCTCTTAAATTAAACCCATGCTGTGCTCTGGCCACCTGCACAATCCTTAAATAGCTACTGAAACTCCTTTTGAAGTATTTTGCAGTATGGAAAGATACAGAAGAACGTTTGTAATTTAATCGTAAAAATAGCAGGCAAGTATGAGAAAAAATTTAAGAGAATTATAACCTAAGATTACCAGAATCTTTTGGTTTCACAGGCAAATGAAATGTTGTTCTGTGGGAGAAAGCTGACAGCACAGGAAGCCTGCAGCAGAGGACTGGTGTCACAAGTATTTTGGCCAACAACATTTAGCCAAGAAGTGATGCTACGAGTGAAAGAAATGGCATCCTGCAGTGCAGTGGTAAGAAATGAAACTCCCTCGTTAAATGACATTTCACAGAGGTAGGGTGTGCTCCCAAGGCTCATCACATGCGGGACCTCAGTTTCCACAAGCATACCTGTGAAAGAAAGGCTGACATCAGAAAACCTGGATAGGGATCAGTGAGCTCATGGAGTTTCTCATTTTCCAGGGATTTGGCAGGGGGGAGGGAGGGGGGTGGTATTTCCTTTCACCATATTTGCATTTATTTGTTTGAAAGGGGATTTTAGCACAGGTTTCCTTCATGGAGGTGTAACAGCCTGAAACGCTACAACTGTACTGGGAAACCTCTGTAAGAAATTTGATTTGCATTTCACCTTGTCCTGGCCTGCCATGTTTCAGCTGAATCTGCCTTCTTTCTGCACCTGCACAGTTCCTGGTGCTGCAGAATGCTCTACACAACACCCCAGAAGAGTAGGATGGGGTAGGATAGTGCCAGCTAAGCTCTGCTGTGAAGGAGAGGTGAGATCCAGACAAGAGGGATTTGAAAACAGTCTGGTCACAGTGTATTGTAACTTTCCTTTTGTGTACACAAAAGTTGAAGGAAAATCCTTCCCTGTCTTTACTTCCCAGGGGTTTTTCCCTCCAGGCAGATATAATCCTATTCTGGGCATATCCTTATTTAAAAAACATTCAGTGAAGAAAGTGATACGGGATGCAATAAAACTGCAGTAATTAAAGTGAAAATTGTTATAGTTTCGTACTATGTTTCCTATGCCTGAAACTGTCTCAGCATCCCTCAGTTTCATTTAAAAGATCTGCTGTAAAAGGAGGTAGAGACAGAAGAGATTTTTAATTAAATAAAGTGTAGATTGGATCTCACAGTAGACATTGAGAATGAAACTCTCTGGAAATGTAGCAGAATTTTATTTGATGATGCTGATATAATGTGCATTATTTGAGCTGGGAAAACCTCTGAGCTTTACTATGAATTCTTCCTTCCCTCACTGCTATTGGCTGCCAATGAAATTTTCTCAAACCCCTTAAGAAGACCAGTGCTGACTTGTGGACAAGGATAAACCTTCAAAGACTTTTTCACAGACCACAAAAAATACACAGGCCCCTTGATTTGCTGTTAGCACCATTTACTTGAGTTAAAGACAAATACTACTTTGCAATAGCAGTGTTGAAACCCACAACAGACAGGAACTGGGCTTAGCATGGAGGTGTTGACAAGGCTGAGTGAAGAGAATGCACCTCCCTTCCCACAGAACACTATGTTAGTTACATTAAATCTCCTGTCCTCAGAAAATCAGTAATGTAGGAATTTATTATTTGGTTTGTTTGACCAGTTGAGTTCCTTGTGAGGTACATACTGGTGGTATATATTTAAAAACTAATTTTGAAGGAATCTATCTCAATGTGCTAAAAAATGGGTCTAGGAAAAAGGAACTGAACTATGGGAGCAACCATGGACCTGCAGTTTGTGCCTTGCAGAACTTGGAACAATTACTAAGAGTTTGAGGTTGGGCTTTCTACTGCAAAGATCTCAGGTGATTTCTTGTATCTGCCAAGTAAATCTAACTCCAGAACACAGTCAGGGGGTGCTTGTTTTGCTCAGCACCATTCTTTTACAAAATATTTCACTTTTATAAAAATGTAGGCAAATAGGCTATAAAAGGGATTTGCAGTAAAGGCCCTTTCCTAGTAATTTCTGTATTGATAAGGAAATAATACATGTGGGAAAATTGTTAAAGATAATGGACATCCATTTAGGTATCCTACATGTCTAACCTTAAAGGCCTCCTTCCAGAAAAGAAAGCTAGTATATTGTCCCTCACACATTTTCGTTTCAATGTGAGGGAGTTCAGCTCCTTCTTGTGCTTCATGGCAGACCTTCAATAAACTAAGGTACCTTAGAATCCCTGATTCTTTTAAAAACTTGGCACTAACCTATCAACCTCACTTCTTAAAGATGCTGACTATCAGCAAATAGAGTTGTGGCTATAAATCAAATGTAATTTCTGTGCCCAAAGGAGTTACTTAGATTGTAAAACAGAGTCAGTAGTCTAAAAATGCTGGTCATGCCATTATCCATAGTAATTTTTTCAGATTCAGAATAAAATACTGAGTCGTATTTTGGCTTTAGGTACTGGAAGAGTCCAAGTGTCTCATGCGGAGCTTCCTGAAATCCGGACTTGAAGATGTGAACGAGAAAGAGTGTCAGATGTTAAAACAGCTGTGGAGTTCTTCCAAAGGACTGGATTCATTATTCAGCTACTTGCAAGACAAAATTTATGAAGTCTGATATCTTGGCCTAACTCAAAGAGAAACTGTTCCAGTTGTGACCAGAGTCAGACATGACCATGTTTGAGAAGCAGAGGCAATGCATCAGTGAGGAATTTGTGACAGTGATCCCAATGCCTGTGGCTGTGTGAGCTGCACAGCTGCTTGTAGCCGGTTTGGTTTTGTGTAACCAAGACGTGGGCAGGTGTTCAGTGCACGTAACCTGTGCAGAGGCTGCATCTTTCACATTGCTCATCCACACCCAACTCTACATTCCATGTGCTGAGAAGCACCACTGAGGCCCAGCAAGGCTCACCCACCTGTAAGGGTTTATTTTGTCTGTCCTTCTTAACTTATTCTTGCTGTTGCAGCACATCTGGGCTGACACAGAGGGCTCAGTCTAAAATCTGGGTCAGAACGACCTTTTGTAGACCCAAAAACCGTATGTTAGAAATACGTTAATTATTTTTTTCTAAGTTCTAACAGTTAAATGGAAAAATCTGATAATTTATATGTATAATATGTAAAGTTAGTTTACAAAAACTACTAGAATTTTTTTCTTTGTTAAATTTATTTAACTTATTTATTTTGTGTTCATATTCAGCTGTTTATTGATCACAGATCTTATTTTCATATTTCCCTTTTGACTGAATTAAAGGCATCACATAAGAATGCAAACACATTTTTAGCAGCAAACTGAGTGGAAAAATAATATATAGAAAACCCACAGAATGTTGTGGGCAGTAAATGAAACAGCCACGTGCATGCTCCTCTATGTGGAAAATTGTACAAAAAATGTATGAAAACAGATTCATTTGCCAGGGTTAAGAGAAAAAAAGTGGGTTCTGACACAGTGAGTCCCCCTTAAGTCTCTCTTCACTTTCTGCCTTCTTGAGGAGCACTGAAGGGCTCACCAACCAGATGCTTTATTTCAGTTTACTATATTCCTGTTAGCCGGATATCAGTAACAGGGTGAGTGGTGCCGTTCTGTGGCATCGTACTGTTTTTCAGGTTTAAACACCCCTTTTGGTCGGAAGTCTAAAAGCAAATCCTTATGAGCCTTAGTCTAGTTGCCTGATTCCTCAGGTGTGAGATAATTTCTGCTCTGGAGGCCTTTGGGTGTGGGCCAGCAGTTTACACAAGGTGCTAGGCATTGAACTCAGTGGAGGCAGAGGTTTAGTTTTGCTTTTCCCAGCTCTCCACATCTGGCCACCCCACCACCTGTTGCAAGAACTTATGGCTATCCATAAAAGCAGTCCACAATAAACAAGGAAAATCCAATCTGCTCTTTTCGAATGTGATCCTAGTACTGTTCAGTGACACTGACTGACTTCTGAACACTGGATCTCTCTCAGTTCTTTCCTGCTATGGGCAGTTCATGTGGAAAGGACAGGAGCATGCTCTGAGACTTCACCTGCCATTATAATACGCCCAAATTGAAACCTCTTGAAGCAGAAGCTTTGCACATTTGTTTGCTTTGTAATTTGTGCACTTGCTCTCCATCCTTGAGCTCAGTGACTTACTATGATTTAAACCTCTGCAAATGAGGCTGCTCAGCTTTCTCCCTCTTAGCATTTCCATAAAGAGTTTCAACAAAGCCTTTGTAAAGTTAACGAACAGGTGATTACAGTAAACAGTAGCCTTCAAGATATTAATGTAACATTTCTTTTTCCACAAATAATTAGAAGTGCTGTTTTTATGCCCTAATTGTACCACTGAATTTTACAGAAATCATTACTCTAAATGCAGAAGTTCTCATGGAAATTCATTAAAAAGACAGAATCTGGCTTCCAATTAGCCTGTTTAAAATGTTTTTTTAAAGCAACTTATTGAAACCATTAGTTTATTTTAAAACGACTGCAAGAGAACTCTCATATTCGAAGTGACGGATGTACTTGTTTTACACCAACCCTTGCTTTTGTCCACAACCTGCCAGCAGCGCCGCAGGGCGCGCTGGATCGAGGCCCCGGGCCCCCGGTGGGGCAGGTACACACGGAGTCACCTGGAAAAAGAGGGATCACCCAAGTGAAAACCACTCACACATCCACACACACACACACACACATACACACACACATACATACACACACACACACACACACACATACACATACACACACACACACACACACACACACACACACACATACACACACACACACACACACACACACACACACACATACACACACACACACACACACACACACACACACACACATACACATACATACACACACACACACACACACACATACATACATACACACACACACACACGAGTTTGCACAATCAGGCCTCCAGCATATACCTTCAGAAAAAGAAAAAAAAGCAATGGAAAGTACCACGGTTCCTCAATTTCCTTTGTTTCCTTTATTCCCGTCCAGAGAGCCATAACTCCTAATCCTGTGTTAATAAGATATTAGGAAGTTTATTTCAATACTATGCTTAATTTTTGTAGATAAATATAGCAAGATTGCTCAGCAATGTGAAGGAATGCGTTCCGAACGAGATTTGCAAACAGAGAAGAATCTTACATTGTTGGATCTTTTAAACTGCACCATTTCATCTGAATTTTCAGATATCTGTATCTTAGCATTTTTTATGACAAAGGAATGGTTAAAATACATTTTCTATAATTATTTTTCCATTAAAGCAACCGCTAACCATAGTTAACATTTTTAATTATTCATATCTATACAGTTACAATCTAGTTTTCATGGAATCTATTTTCCCTTCAAAAAAGAGTAATAACAATGTTGAAAGCTTCTTTTCCGGTATTGAAAAATCAGAATCTGAATTTTCTCTTGTGTTTCTATCCTACTAGGTATTCAGATATCTAGATGTACTGTACATATTAGTCTGGGTACCTTTACTAATATTCACAGTATTTAAGATTAAAAATGCAATTTGTTGTTTAAGTATGTTATTTTATTCTTGTGTAAATTGTTTTGTACAATCTTTAAAAATCTACAGTTTTGCATTTGTAGATATTAAAGGTAAGCAATTTATTTTGTGTTGTCCTGCATGTATATTTTTGCTGTAGATACGTGTTGCTTAGTTTACTATTTCAGTACATTTCTGTTTAAATAAATAAGCTTACAAACTTTAATACAGTATATATTTTCAAAATATAAACTTTTATATTTCTGTGGTAGGTTAGGGTATGCGTTTTAGGCAATCTTTTTCACTACTATGAATTGTTCTTTTAATCTATAATATAATGGTTTTGTGCCAATAGTTTTTCATTAGAATAAAATGCTCTTTTAATGTTACAGATGAACAGACAATTTTGGTTAGGGTTTGTTTTATTTTTGGTTTTGGGTTTTTTAATTATTTTGCCAGCCTTTACAGTTTTAAATATAATTTATAAATGTATTGCATTTGTGAATAAGCCTTACCATTAGGTATACAAGAAATCTTTAAAGCTGCATAATTGCTTATGTAGCACTAAGGACTTCCCCAAATAATTGCTGTAAGAAAGTTAGCAAATCAGAGTACAGGGCCTTAAGTTTTTCTTGTGAAAAGGGTAATACGGGTTGTTTCTTTTGAACAACATAGGTAGACTTGTCAGCATGGGCTTTGTTATATATAAACTGTGCATTTGTGCTCCCAACCATGGTAGTTTAATCTCAGGCTTTGTGTGGCTGGGTCTATAAAAGTCAAATCTGGCTAAAGCCAGCACTCTTTAGGAGACACTAAAGAAGTTTACATAAGAGACTTATAGACAATCTTATCATAGTACATTTGGGTACTCGCTATCCTCGATGTGTTATCTGTGTCTGCCCAATTAACCGTATGTTTTAAGCCATATTAAATCTCTTTACTGCTATTTTAAATACTACACTGAAAGTCATTCACTAGCTTGCTTGCTCACAGACAGATTTCAGTTTTTAGTGAATAAAAATGTTATGCCTTCCATAAAAAACAAAGGACCAAAGAATTGCATTATTCTAACAAAGCATTAGTTCCTTTGCCAGTGAACTAGTTTGACATTTGTACTGAAGATAAACAGTCTCTTTCTGCTTCAAACACTGCGTCCTCATCCATGTCAGGTGTAAGGGGGAAAGATGTATCCAGCTATTGGGAAAGGAATGATGTTCAGCTGGGATGGCATGTCTATTGGTAAGGCTTATTACCAAACCTCTAAGATGAAGCAAAGAACCAAAAATTCACAAGTTATGTCAATGTAAATTTATTTTCAGAACTTGCACAAATAATTAATTGTAGAACTTTGCAAATTAGGCCCTTAAGTTATTTTGTCAGAATGCCATGGAACAGACTAAAACAGTTTCTAATATTTGTAATGATGAGTACATATTATAATATTATAAGGGTACAGGCACCCCTATATCACAGTGTTGTAAATATTTTCTGAAACTGGTACAGTACTGAGGGACTTGTATCTTCTGATATATCAAATATTGACTGTCTAGATCAAATTGTACACAATTTATTTGTTGATGGTCCTGTAACTAGTGTATGGACACATTTCTGGGTGCCTTAGAAGTTGTATTTTTCATGTGTGTTAATATGCAGTATTTATACATTGTGAGAAGCTGCTTTGAATAAAAACATTGAAACTTCCTTTCCATGCAGTGATTTTCAGTTTTACATAATCAGAATGAATGTAAGTGGTAGCCATTATATATGATAATACTATTCATGGGCTCCTGCCTTTCCAAAGAGACCAGGCACACAGCGGGCTTTTCAAAAGAAAAATATGTTTTTTCAAATGGCAAAGCCCCGCCAACTAAGAGACACTGCATTAAGAACTCTCTGAAATCAATTATGATCCATTTCAATTACCATTTCTTGATCAAGTCCAAGAAGACCACCAAGAGCTGTCTCACAACAGCACTTCTAGGACACCATTATTACTTCCACTATTTGATATGTGCACATCACCTAAAGCATTCCTGCCCAGAACCAGCTGCTCCAGGCAGGATTTTGGCTCCACATGAGGGAAGTGATTTTGAAGTGGTGTTTGCCAGGAGGGCCAAGATTCAGCCCAGCCCCAGCCTGGTGCAGGAGAAGGTGGATCAGCCTCTAGGCCCCCCAGCTCCAGACAACATTCTTGCCAGGGGCTCTTGTGTACCATGGGATTCTTTGCCCATAGCATCCACAAATGCTATTTCCAATCATGTATCTCCTGTGATTAGAAGAGTAACTGTAAATTACTTCTGCCTGGGGCAGGAAAGGAAAGATATTTTTACAGAGAACCAGGGTTATCCAACCCAGCTATACAACAAGGTCTGAAAAAATTACCTACAGTTCACTCAAAGGAAACAATTATGTCCTAGCAGTTATATTGGTTGGCTTTAAACTGACAGACGCTGTTAGTAAAAACCATGGTCAGCTGTTTGGAGCAGATGATTGAGCAATTTAGTCTTGCTTCACTATCAACAAATCCAATTATTAATAATGGTGACTCTTGTCAGGAATTAGCTTACTGTAGCATCCAATGGACTGTGAGCAACGTGCACATGATGAACAGGGTGTGACACCTTTCCTGTCTAACAGTTTTATTCATGAGTTTGGTTTAGTTTTGACACAAATTGTTAACATGTGAATTTCATTTTAAATAATGCATTTTTAGAAGAAAGCAAAAATTCTTTACAATTAAAAACTTCACTCAAAAATTTGGGGGGAGGTTCAAGCTTTTTCAAATGTCAGTCCTTGCTGCAGCAAATTAATACACAAATTACATGGCAGAGCAACCTGTTAAGTAGATACAAAGAAGTAATTGCCCATATAAAAGAACAGAAAGGTAATAATCCCAATTAAGGTATAAAAACAGGTAAAAGGTCTGCATACACTAAGATGTGCCATCTCTCATTTTGAATAACAAACAATATTGCATACGGCAAGAACAAGGAGAGGTTCTGAAAGCAAAATAAAGCATGTGAAAAAAAAAGAAAATCAATTTTGAACACTGGGGGAGTTCAAAGCAAAACAATTGTCAGAAGTTGGACTAGGGGACAGTTTGGTTGCAAAGGAAAAAATCAGGTTTGATGCTGGACATATTACCTTCAGGAATTCGCTTCTCCTTGGGTTTCTTATTTGTCAGGAAACCCCCTCAGAAGTAAAATTTAATCAAACATAATGTATCTCTTCACAACTCTGACTTAACCTCAAAATCAATCTCCAGTCATAGCATGGAGAGTTTCAAATTACTAAGAAAACCAGACTAACAATCCCCTCTGGAATTCAAACTACTTGAACTTTGTTAGCACCACTTTGCTTTAATTTATACTCTTTCCTTGGTTTTACAAATTTGCTCATTACAGATATATAATAAAAACAGAACTGTTGGAAACTTTGTTAAATTTCAATTATTAAGTCTGTCTGGTGTGACTCAGTAATTTTCATCTGGAACAGTTAAAAGTACTATGGGAGAAAGAAGGCAATTTTCATTTTGAGAAAATGAAACATTTTGTATTTAGTAACTTTAAAAATCCTATGTTGGACTGTATTACCTTTCCTTATCACTTCAAGACACTGGTGTAACTTGAACAAACCCCACAGATCCAAGTCAAGAGCCACCAGCATCAATGGAGATCCTCCTCCTGACTTCACTTGCTTCTAAAGAAACCCCAATGGCTGACAGATACCACAGCAAACGCCTTCACAGTAATAGTACAGGAATATCTTGCAGCTGTCTCTTCAAAAGATAAGGTGTTCTGATGAGAAATACATAATTAGCTTTGGAGGAAGGATTCCATTACTCCAAAATTTAACCGCAGTGTCTATGAAATTTTGTACAGATTTCAACCTTTTTGATGCTATTGCTGACTCCTGTTAGTAGAAAGGCATGCCCTGCTGTGTTTTAGCCTTCCTCAACTCTTCAGTCACATTTATCAACTTGAATTCTGGATGACTGTGTAACACATCTGTGAAACTGATTTTATACATTGGTCACAGACAGAAATATATTGGTGAACGACTGTAAAGAGAAAAGTGAAAATGCTCTTTGCAACCAGGAGTCATGGTTGAAACAGGCTGTTGAACTGTTGCTGCTTCCTAAGATGAAATAAAAAGCTTCATCTAACATTGGAGTTTCTAGAATGAAAAATTATTTAAACACTAAGCAGCAATCTTGACTCGTTAGAACTGAGTTAATTACTATCATCTAGAAATAAGTTATTCACAGTCATCCAGAAATATGTTTCTGATGTGTCTGTAAATAAGTACTACACTATCTATTACTCCAAAAAGATCAGCAATTTCCTAGTCCTGTCCTTCCAAATCCTTGGTTACTCTATGTGCTGCCCACCAGGCTCTGGGGTATTCCATTCATTAAATGAATACAGGAATTCACATAAAACTCTTCCCATGACTAATTATTCAAAATCTACATTATTTTAGCCTCTCACTTGTTTATTTTGAATGCAGCTGCAACAACTTTGTCAGGGGTTCAGACTCTGACAAACAATTCCCTTCAAGTCTACCTTTTGCCCATTAGACTCCAAATGAGCAACAACTCCAAACTCGCAATGGCTGCACTGCTGAGGGATGCTCCTGCTCCAAAGGTCAGATGAGCACAGCTTTGATGGCTGGCAGCAGCACCCCTCTGCTTGGACTGTGGCTCCAGAGTTTCCCTTTGTTTCTGAGAGCAAGCCGTCCTTGAGATCAGTGGTCCAGCCCTGAGTTTTCATGTAACGACCTCTTACCACTCCATTGCATAGGGCTGCTCCTGGAATGAGGTCTGAAGCCATGTTATTTATTAACTATAAAGCAACCCACAAACTCCTTATGCCCATGGCCAGGGCATCTGACAAAAGCCCCAGACATGGTGCTGATACCCACCCCACCCCCAGCACCTGCCTTCATCAGACCAGAAAAACAGCACATTTTATTCTTCATGTATTTACATGTAGCAGGATGAAGCAGACTTATTTTCCTGGATGCTAATGTGATGCCAGTTGGAAAGGAATATCCCAAAGCACATTAGACCTGGTAGGACTCACCTTCCATATATGGCTGTAACTAGTTAGAACACAAAGACACTGTCTCTTTCTAAATGATGCTTTTTAAATAAATGCTTTTCATCTGAAAATATATTCCGAGATTAAAACTGAGCTTTAAATGAACAGTCTGCAATGTGGCTGATTTGAAAGGCTAAAACTTTTCCCAACCATTTCAAGTATGAGAAAATCCAACAGCTCTCCATTTGTGATTCAAGTACTTGGTAAACACACTCCACAACTGTACCATGGCTGTGTGCCAATGAAATGGTGAGTCAGCAGGCAGGGGAGGGAATCAAGTGTCAAGAATGCATTTAACCCTCACTCAGAGAACATGCTTACTAGCAGAACAAAAGCACACCATAAAAATGCAAAAAATTACTGGAACTTTTAAACCACTAATACAGGCAGCTATCTCAATTTTCTTCCAACTTTACAGAATTTTTCAAATTTTAAATTAGGCCAAACACTGAAGAAAATAGCAAACAGCAGACTGATGAGAAAGAGCTTCATGAACATGTATCAGTGCAGTCCTAAAATCCTTACCTTGATCAAAATCCCAGTGATAACCCTGGCAAGACTGAGTGCTGAAGGGTTTCACAAGAGCATTAGAATTGATAATATTTAATACTTGCTCAGATATAAAGAGAAGTACATTTTCCTAATGAAAATAGAGTTCAACTCATCTGTCCTATTCCCAAAAGAGTATCTGTGCACACTACTTTCCTTCACAGTGTTCTTGTGGAGTGGCTGATGAAATCATGAGATTTTCTAAATAATTTTTAAATTAACCCATCGTAAAAAATTCCCCACTGAAGCATCACTGTGCATGATCACTCTAGGTTACTCTATTCACGATGGAGAAAGAACATTAAAAAGGATTAAAAAGAAAATTTTTGAAAGAGTACTCAATCATCCACCTGAAGATTTGAACACTCATTTATAAGGTTGTTAAACACTGCCAAACCTGAATGACAGCATTTTATACCTACTTTCTTACTCACTCCTCACAGGTGTAAATAACCACCTTGGACAGCTGGGGAGGAGGGGAAAGGCGAGGGGAGAAAAGACTCCAGTTATTACCTTCAGAGTGCTAAGGGTAATTACAGACCAGCTGTGAATTTACAGCTTGCCACCATTAAGGAACAGATACAGTTTCCAGTTAAGGCTGAGGACAGCCACCTCTGCTGTCCTCACACTGCTTGAGCCTACAAATGCCTACATAAAGCAGTTTTTTTAAATGTCTGGCCCCACTGACCTCCATGGCCTGAGCCATTTCCTCCAGGAACTCAACTCACAGCCAGTATCATCCGTTTACTGTTAGTTTGTCCTGCCTGATTAAGCCTGGGCTGTGATATAGCAGAAATAATAATTAGTTTGTGTAGACACCTAGTATGTCCAGGGTGGAAATACAGTAAGCATCCCTTCAGAGATCTACGAAAATCTTTCCTCCCATCTTACGACTCTCATAAAGTCTAAGTCAAAGTTTAGACAAAACCATCACCTATGGCATTGAGAGACAAGGCCTGACAAACCCTGCTGGAGTGGTCAGACTTTCCCCCATCCTTCAGCTCTTTCTGCCAGATGTTAACAACTGCAGCAGGGGCTGTAGATTACACAGACACATCTGAGCCAAAGGAGATAAATTTGAAGCAACTGTGAGCTCAAATGGTTGACCAGAATCTAGGACACTTGAAAGATGGCAATGTCCCACAGAAGAACATAGCAGCAAGAAGGAGATTTTCTCTTCAAACACCACGTTTCCCTCCATCATCTTATAGACTGGAAATACAGAACTATGACCAAAGAATAACTATGAGAAACCGATGTCACTCACTGTGAAGCATTCTGCCATGGGTTGCACTTGATCTACAGAAGTGTGAGAAGAGAACCAAGTCCTGAAGAACTTCAGTTTAGAAAGCAATTTCCAATGCATGCTGCTAAATCCCTCCATCTAAGATTCTGAAAGAAAGAGAAATGTAAAAGATTGTCAGGGTGCAGTATTAAGCTTGAAGTTTATGGAATAAAATTAAGACACAACTTTCTTGTATGCAGAAGGCTCTAAGTAATCTTTCATCATTATAACAACACTAATTCCCAGAAATCCTGCAGAGCTCCAGAACTCTCTAGAGGACTATTTTATATACCCAGCACTTCTCCATTAAAAATTATCTTTTTTTAAAAATCCATTTACAAATAGGAAATTCTTTTACTTTTCTCCCAAACCCAAACATCTTTTTGGTTTTCTTTGTGTACCACCCTGGGAAATGACAACATCTCCAGATCATTCCATTCTACACTGCTTGGAACCATTGGAATACACCAGGAGAGTCAGCGCAGAAAATGACACATGTAGTGGCACTACAAGGCTAACACAATTGTTGATTTAGCAGCAGAAATATCTGAACACTTTAGAGCTTGGTAGCTTGTTGTTTGAAGGCTCTTCACCCAGATAATGCGAATAATTGTCGAGAATTTTATTTATATAAGTAGCAATTTTTATGCCAAAAGCATTAGCAGATATTGTTTTAAATAATTTCAGATACTCAGCACTAAATAAGTGGCTCACTTTCAAGAACCAACCAAGAAAAAACATTCCACAAAATGTCACATATTCCTTCAAAAGGGAAGTTACATTTCATTAGCATGGATGCTTAAGTGGAATAAGTCTCAGTATGAGGACTGTTTCCAGCAATAGTTGGTAATTAAGTAGTAAAGTACTAATAAAATGTTTAGGCAGGTTGCATTTAAATAGCAGTATAATGATATGTAATTACTAAAAAAGAGTGCCAAAACCATTCTGCAACAGACCACATTCCGTTTTCAGGCACTATGCAAATCCATTTGAAAACAGAAAGGATTCCAATGTCCACTGTACAGTGGCCAGGGCACAGGCAAGCTGTAAAACTTAGGTTCTCAGTCACAGAGGAGAACCTTTTACTTAAAAGCACTCTCTAAGTTTCTCTCACAGAAGCTAAAGAAATTAAAAGGAACAAACAGGAACAAATAAGCATGCAATAGCAGTGAGGCCAGCAGCTCTTCTGCAGGGTCATGATGAAAAACCACCAGGAAAACAAGGAAGAGCCTGTGAGGAAGGATAATACTGAGTGACCTCACCATGGGGGACACAGCAGGAACCTGTCCCCACAGGACGTGTCTAAGGGTGAGGCATTCAATTCAAAAGTAAACTTGGAGGAGAAGGTACCAAAATGTTCTGCTGCAACAAGGTATGGGGAGATAAATATAATTCTTCGTGGGTAAGCAAAAGGTGCAGTAGGCAAAAGGAACTTGGCACAGCTAGGATGAATTTCAACCAAAAGAAAATGCAAATATTTAGAACTTAAAATGTGTCAATGAAGATATAGGCTCAGTGGAAAAAACACATAAGGGTAAAGCTGAAATGCACAAAACTGCCACCATAGCAGAAATTAAATAAAAATACTGCATAGACAAATGTTTATATTTTAGATATAATTTATACTATTTTCTCTAGAAGATAAAAAACATCAAGCAACATCAAGTACAGGGATATTTTGATTTTTTAACAACTCCCCTTGTGATGACAGTAGTTCTCAAGTTATGGTATAAATGCAGTAAGTAGCTGGCAATCTAGTAAGTCCCAAAATTGCTTGCAGAATCTTTATATTTTTTATAAATCTTTATATTCTTTATAAATCTTTATATTCCTCCATAATAGCCTTTGGTGTCTTTTAGACTAATTAATGGCAGGTTGCTGCAAACATGGGCCCCTGTTCCAAAAAAGGTCCATTTTGTTCTTAAATCAAATGTAAGTATCATTAACATAATTACTACAGTGAGAAAAAGTTTATAAATATACATAATAATTGTGAAAATTTTAATTTTACTGTCTGTGAAGGTAAAGCTTGGCAGGCCCTTCCAACTTAAATTATTTTATGATTTGCAAACTGAGTCCATCTCTGAACCACTGAACCCCTCTGACTTCCCAAGGCCAGAGCTGCACTTGTGTTTAAGGTAATCCATGGAATGACATCATGGCAGTAATGGGGCTCCTTCCAAGTCAAAGACCAGGCATCTCCTTAAGTGATTTTCTCAAAATTTGCATCAATGGAAATTAGGTACCAAATCCACAGTGCTGCTTTGAGAACCTGTCTTTTGTGTCTGCCCTGGCAAGTTTTCAGTGTTTTGGGAAAGCCTTTGTTCACCTAGAACTGTGCCAATAATCCCTTTTAAAACACCAAAATGCCTGCTTCTGTGAGCACTGCCTGACTCCAGCATGGCCAGTGAGCATGTGCTCAGTAATGCACCTTTTCAGACAGTCATATTCCTAACATGCCCATGTGTTTTAAAACATTCTTTCTTGATCACAAACCTTCCTATCACCTTTCAAAAAACAGAAGTAGGCTGAGATACCGGATTTGCAGAGATTTGTGTTATTTTTGCCTTTGTATTACTTGCAGACAATCTACAAAAACACTAAATCATTGGTCTGTTTTTTTAATTAAAGCAGCTTACCACAGGTTATAGTCATGAAAATAATTACGTTTGTAAAACGGGAAGAAGGTCTTGTTCATTTGACAAAAATGGTTCATTTTTTAGAGATTAAGATCTTACAACTAGAAAAATAGCTAATCTTCAATTGATATAAAAAGAATTATAACCAAGCAAGTACAAAATGCTGAACCCACATGCTTGGGGTGAGGTTTTCACCCTGTAAGTCAACTAATGCTCTAAAATGTTCTCATTTCTATTCTGCAAGACCTCCCAATTTTCCTTGTGCATAATCTGTGCTTTGAACATTAAGAAAGATGACATCTATATTAAGGGAGTAAGATATTCAGTGGGTTAATGTTCTACTTTGTGAACAGATTACCAAGTAAGAACCTTCCCTTGTTATTAACGGCGTTTCTGTTCTTCGGATTCAGAAAGCTGATTTCACCATGTAACGGAGTCATCAAGGAAACTGCTGAGCAGCACCAGCCAAGAAATAAAGATCAGGTTGCATCTACTGCTGCTCGATCTTTTTTTTGCTCAAACCCATTTGTACACAGTCACCTCAATCTCTTTAGAACTCCCCTTGTACAGCAGTTTGGTTTCCAGATGTGATAATCCACAAAGTGACACTGCTGAAGCACAACAGGAACTTCATTCCCACCCTCCCAGGCAGGTGTCCTGACCCACAAATCCCAGTGCTGTGTTTGCTCTCTCTCACTGATCTACAGAATTCAGAATTTAGACAGTGGGCAAATTCACTGGTTCCAATGTAGCAGAAGGTGATCAGTAACACCCAAATTCTTTTCCCTTTTTCTTTCCCAGTCTTTGATGTTGGCAGACCTGGTATTAAGGGGCACACTTACGTGGTGGACTTAGCAATGTTAGGTTTGGTGTTATGGTTAAACTCAAGGGTCTTAAAGGTCTTTTCCAACGTAAATGATTTTATGATTCTATTACAATAGAGATGAGATCCTAAACCCAGATTTGTCTCTGTTGCCAAGATGCTGTAGTAACACAGACAAAGACAGTTCCTGTCCAAAGAGAAAGAAAATTCACCATCAGAAATACAGTTATAAATACAGATACATGGAAATTTGATATTGATCTTTCTGCTCTAAAATCAATAAGAGATTTTCCACCAACTTGAATGGATCGAGCCCACAGATGGGAGATCTGCCAGCTTTGCTCAACAGCCTCTACTTAGCCTTTACTACAATCATCACATTAGAGGGAGGTCTTTAAGATCAATACAGAAGAGAAACAGACACAGTACGTTTGTATGAAATGTAAAAATGGGGTTTGAAGCTGGGGATCAAGAGACAAAAAGACAAAAGACAAGTAGGAAATAGCACCGGTTAGCAGGTGATAGAAATCATTCCAGCTCCAAGAGAACTGTGAAACATCTTCATGAATACAGGGCTTGGAAACTAAAATTGTAAAGCACAAGGAATGAAGAGGCTGAAAATGGGGCTTTACTCCAAGAAAGGAGGATGGTTGAGTGCATTTTTATATAAAGGTAATTATTAGGGAAAATAAAATGTTCCTCTCAAAATCGGGACTTGGAATTATTCAATGGATTTGTTGTCAGCCCACACAGTGAAAGGTATTGGGTAAGAGGGCTTTTAGTGATCCAAAGGGAAGTCGGGACTAGTCTGAACATGAGGGACACAGGATTTACACAGGATTTTGAAGTCTGAACCAACAATTGTTAAAATAGCCACAGAAATTTAAAAATACTGAAAATTGAGTGTTCTCAGAGTGGACAATTACATTAATAAGCAAACTAGCTGTTAGTGGGTATCACATGTTTGATTTTTGGGTTCACTGCTATGAAGATTTGATTCAAAAAATATAAAGATATTTCCACTGTGACTGATAGCAAGACAAATGAATTAGGGGCTGCCAGCCAAAGAGTCTGTTTTATCTCAAGAGAAGGGTTGCTTACTCATCTCTAGTCAACAACCCCTTTTAAACGTACTCCAAGTAATTGTAAAACCCCAAGGAATGATGGAATTTAAATGATTTGTGAGGGTGGAAGACTGAGAGGTTTTTCTACATGACCAGTTATTTCCCAGAAAAATATCAGCTGCTCTATCATCATATTTATGCTATTTTCCCCAAATTAAACTCCAGCCAATAGAGTTAAACTCAGACTCATCACAGCAGATCGAATTTGATCTCCCTTTCTTTGCAATGAACAATTGTTGCAATCTACTATTTACTTTTCTCATGGTCATATTTCTGAATAAATCAGTGCATTCAAATAATTCCAGTGAATCAGTGAACTTCAATGAAGTTCAAATTAATTCAAATGCATCAGCCAGCTTAGAGAAAGAAAACAAGTAAGCAGGTCAAGGTGGTGGGTTTAGCTCTATGAAACTCAGGTTCAATCCTCTGCTCCAGCATGACATGCTCCACACACGTGGTGTGACAGGAATTGCTTATGGTATCAGTCTGCAAAATATTTAGGCACTTGTCACTGAATCCCCTAAACCAGACAATCAATGAAGAACCCTAGTCCATCAACAGTTTCACAGAGTCATAGAATGATTTTGGTTGGAAGGGTCCTTAAAGATCATCTCATTCTAACCCCCTGCCATGGGCAGGGACACCTTCCACTAGAACTGATTACCCCAAGCCTCATCCAACATTTCCAGGGATTGGGCAGCCACAGCTTCTCTGGGAAACCTGTGCCAGTGCAGGCACAGTGAAGAATTTCTGAGTAGAAATTTCTTCCTATCATATAGTCTAAACCTTCCCATTTAAAACCATTGCCCCTTGTCCTGTCACTATCTGCCCACATAAAAAGTCTCTCTCTCTCCTTTTCACAAGCCTCCTTTAAGGCACTGGAAGACCTCAAATGAGGTCTCCCTGGAGCCTTCTCTTCCCCAGGATGATCAGCCCCAGCTCTCAGTCTGTCCCCATGGGCAGACGTGCTCCAGCCCTCTGAGCATCTTCATGCCCTCCTCTGGACCCCTCTAACAGATCCGTATCTTTTGTGTGCTGTTTTTCCTTGTATCCAAATTATCACAAACTGTAACTCCAAAATTGTGATCAGCTGTAAATCAAGAGAGAGACAGCAAAACCATAGGCTTTTTAAAAAGCTCAGATATCAGAGGGGAATGGAGACATAGTTTTGTTCTACACATGTACGCCACTCTACACTTGAGTTAAATCTCTCTTCCTCTGAAAAATAAACATCACACAGACTAACCATTCATCCATCCATGAGATAAACTCAAATTTCCAGCTCCACAGTTTTAAGCAAATGCAAAATGAAGTGACTAAGAAATTAGTCACTAAATAAGTGTATTTGTCAATAAATTATGCATATTACATGAATGGTGTCTACCATTCCCCACAAATCTCTTTTGGAAAGGGCATAACTCTGTAAGCACTGAAATCAGTGATACAGCCCAGGCTAATTTCCACAGGTCAGGATGAGAACCCCCTACTGACATCCTAGGCATCTACCTGTGCTGGATCAGTCCCTCAGCAGACAAGCAGGCAGGTACTCTCTACAGGAAATCTACCAAGGGTACAAAGAAATAAATATTTAAAAGAAAATGAAGTCCCAAAAGTCCTTTACTGTAAAGACAGACACTATTTGTGGATTTAGCTCCAATACAAGGCAGAGTGCTGTGAGGGAGTACATATTTCCATCTGGGCACAACTCCAATTTTGTATTAATAAACTGGCTCTTTTTCGTAAACAGAATCAATATCCTGTTTAAAAGTGATTCTCAGAAGAGTAGGAAATTAGAAAATATTAATATTAAATTAATCAAACTTCTCTTCATGAAATATTGTTCATGTTAATGAATAATTTTTGTTTTGTTTTTTTCAGTGTATATATACATGTACACTGAAAATGCTACCCTAAACATATGAGCTATGTGCTCATTTGAGATATGCAAAGCTACATATTGCCTTCTTATTAATTCTGATTCCATGAACGCTGAGTGCAATTTCTACTTTCAGGGGTTATGAATTATAAATATGATACAATTTTTCAGGATGAATCATAAAGAATAAGTTTCTTTTTGGTCTTTGGTATTTCTTAGCAATATTGGATGTGCCTATAAAAGTAGAAGAGGCAGGGGGAAACCATGCAAGAAAGATGAAATTTCCTAGAACATTTATTACTGGCACACCAAATCCCCATTTCCCTGTCCCTGTCAGGAAATCTCTCTGACTCAAATGTCATCAGTTACATCATTGGGCATTCTAATCCACGGCTTGCATTTTTACATAGCTAAGGAATTCCTAAGTTCTCTACAGTTTTTCTTTTCCCGAAGAGAAATAGCAGTTCCCAGTTTAGAAGAAATGTATCCAAGATGGAGAGAGGCCACCCTGGGGAAAGAGCAATGAAAGCAGGGACAAGGAGGAAGGCTGCAAGAGTGAAATGGGGTGAGGTTTGGGGGAACAAAATATCCAAAAAGATCAGAAATGTGGCTTGGCTTGTTAACTTGGTGAATATTAAAAACACTCATAAATTATTATTTGGTCTGAATGTGGATAACAGGCATGGGGATAAGAGAAGAAAAGAAAGATTTTGCAATCTTTCTCAAAATCTAAAATCATTAAAATTTTCATTAAGATTAAAAAAAATCTGCTGAAAAGAAATTAGTTTGTAAAGCAGGCTTACTGTGCAAGTCTAAATTTAACCACAGCATTCATTACCAAGCACACTTTAAAACACATCACACCCAAGGAAGGTTGGTTACTTACTCCATCCAGGCTGTCTTTCTATATGTCAAAACTTTGCTTCCTTGCTGCATCAAGCTACTTTAACTTTTGAACTGAAGAGTTGCAGGGGCTTTGGTATGACCTAGGAAGGAAGTTACACTCAAGCAGAACATACCTGAAAATATCAAGTGCATAAACCAAACATCATATTGAGAATCACTTGCAAGACTGGTGTTTTATTTACTGAGCCTTTTTGCCTTTGTGTCTGCACATTCACAAACAGTCACTTTTTATGATGCCTACTGGAACCCCAGTGTGAGAGTTCACTGTGATGCCTTTGAAGCAATAAGTAAACATTTTTAACACACTGTGTGTGTGCCAGATTAGCTGGGAACTTCCCATGTCCTGCCCTGCAGCCAAGATCACTGCTGACTGCCCTGAGTGGGGATTCCACAGGCTGCTGAGTGGGAGACAGATAGGACAGTTCCCTGAATTACTCATTCATCCCAACACACACTTGGTCTTTTATTAAAATGTACAGAATTCACTCAGGGGAAAGAAAGTAAAGCTATTCGCACTCTTCAACATTTCTACCCTTCCACTAACATATTTCAACAACTTCCAATCATCCTTCTTCTCTCTGTTATCTTTAAAATGTTCAGGTGCTCATACCCCAACACTGGAGATATATGTCCTCAAAATGAGGCACATTGACCTCTGAGTTCTAGTTTGCAGCTTCTGATTTATACACACAAATAAAAATGTCCACAAATTAAAACATAATGATACAGATGCTCAACTCCACATCCTTGCACATTTAGCACAACCAAAGGCAATTTGTACTGGAACAGGGTAACACAAACTACAGACTCTCCATTGAATATACTGCAAATGAAACCACAGATCATGGCCAATGTTCTTCTCTTCTATTGTGCAGTTTCTCTCATAAGTGTTTTAAAATAAACACTAAATAGTAATTGCTTAGTGCACCTTAAACATGCCTTTGGGATGCTCTGTGGACAACTGCAGAAAGTTACAAGTCCCACAATATACTCAGTACATTTGAAATATTAACTTCTTTTAAAATATAATTATTTTCTATTGTTACCTCTGTGAACAATAATTGCCAAAGGATATTTGTATAGAAAAATTCGCTCTGCCACGTCACTGATTAAGGCTTCAATACAGCTCCTCAATCAATGCAATACAAGGCCCATGAATACACTGTATTTTTTTCTACAATCATAAACCACGGTAAAACCTCTAAATCAGTAGAGAATTTGCTGTTAAATGCTAAAATTCTAGGATGCCTCTTTATTCTTATGCACTACAGAAAGTAGAGGGATATAAATACAGTCAAAGGTTAAAACAAACTGTCTTATTTTAAACACAAATGCAGGGTAAAAACAGTGGCACATTTTTCAAATAACACTATAAACAACACATAATCACACCTACTAGGCAGAGAAATCTGAATTTTCACATTTGGAACAAAAATCAAACTTGTCTTGCATACTCTAAGCTAAGAGCACCTTTATTGAAGCAGTTAAATGTTCTTGTTCCAGGTATAAGGTATGATCTCCCAGAGCAAGCCTATTACAGAGGTTTCATTGCAAAGAAGTAGTGGGAAGTTACACAAAGTGACTGTGAGTGCATTTAAGAATGATACTCAACCTAATTATTTGCTATATTCTTTAAGTAAACAAATCATTACACCTGAAGCCTAATAAAGCCTCCTGCAGAATCCCATGCTTGGGAATTGCACAGCAGCAGCTCAGTAAGCCACAGCTGAGCTACAGGAAGCCTCTGGCCTGGCAGCCCCAGCAAGGGAAAGCCCAGCACAGCAGCTCTCCTTTCAGCACCCAATGCCTTTGCCAGATTGTACACAACCATGCCAGTCATCTGTCTAGATGGAGAACAGCAGATAACTAGGGAGAGAACTAAACCACATTTGGCAGGATAAGACTTTTCAGCGGGAAGGGAAAGGAGAGAACTTGCGAGGTGCTATGCAAGGTGCCAGCAGAACTGGTATTTGGAGAAACATCCCATACATTATGTAGTACCACATGGCCCTAGATTATGTAATTTCATAGTCTTTTCCACGCTCCCTGGTTCTCAGGACAGAAACATGTGCAGTTTGGTTTCGAAGGAAAAGGCTCCCATGTCATTGTTGAAGGTATGAGCACATTTGAAATGGCAGGGAGTGGGCAGAGGAAGGCAAGCAAAAAGAAGCAAGTCTCGTGGTAGGACACCTGCATATTGCAGAATGGAATGAGATTCCATCCCCATCTCTAATTTACTTTCTCATGGTTGGAAAATCTTTTGACTCAAACATGTCCCACAATTTCAGAGCTTCTGACTGGATACAATGTTTCTGAATATTGACCAGAGGCCCTGGAAGCTGTTCCCTGATCTTGGAGTGTATGGGCCACAAGGGGGTTCAAACCAGGAAACTTGAGTCCCAGGTGTCACAACTTAGGCCATCAGAATTAGTCATAAACTGTCATTAATTTCCGCTTCTACAGTTTATTACCTGTAAAATGGGGCTGCTACTCATATCTCTCAGACTGTTTTGAAACAAAATGATAATGCAAGAACAAACATGCAAGAAAGCCTCTGAAGGAATTAATCTACTTGTCTATGTGGTTGAGTGTGAATGTTGTACATAGATCAACTGAAAAATCAGAAAAAAACAAAATACCAAGTTGCTGTCCATTTTAATGTATAAGGAGTTAATTCACAAATTTCACTCTTGAAGTGACAACCTTTCCAGCAAATCTGACAATGTGCTTTCACCATTTTGCATAAAACATTCACAGAAGGGATACCACTCATCATTAAACTCGGCTGACATATAAACCTACAATGAGCTGGAAAGCAGCAATCAAACCTTCAGTTTTTTGATGGGGGCATGCATAGACTGAAATTCCCTTATTTTCTGAGCAGGACGAAGGAGGCTGCAGAGTATTTTGCATCGCAGATCCTCCTCAACATCACTACTTTTCTTGACAGAACTTATTTCACCATTGCACTCACTCAGCTCCATGCAGAGCAAGAAGTACAGATGAATTCTTGCTGTCAGAGAGAAGAAATTAACCATGAAGCAACACTAAAACCTCCAAAAAAACCTTGCTCCTATTGAACTCTGACTGTAAGTACTTCAGAAAACACACACACTCCTGCAGAACCATGTGTTTATTACTGGAAGCCCTGGCTTCCTTACTCCAGTCTTTGTATATGGGTATTATCAGCATCTGCAAGAGCAGTTTCCACTACTGCTGAAAAGAAGAGGAAGAAACACAATGTGGAACAGAAAAAGTATGTGCACAGCTTATTATGTTAAAAAACAGCTGTGAATGCATGCATTCATGTGCAAGGATTACTGCAGCAAAGCCTACAGCCACAGATAAAATTAAACGGAGTTTTTTTCAGCCTCCATAGTCCTCATGTAATATAAGATTTTTACTTTCCCTTTCTGACATGCCCCAAAGCTTCCTGCATTCTGATCCCATGGCCTTCAGCAGTGCTTAGAATGAACCCAAAGCCTCTTGTTCCAGTCAGCTGCACTTCATCAGACCTAGTGGGAAGCACCAATACTCAAACAGATCTACTGGGGAGGCTCTGAGCTGTTTGCAGCATTTACAAGATCACAAATGCAGTTCATTGTACATATTTCACTTACTTCACTCTTTATGTTTTAATTCAGAATTTGAGAGTACATGAGAATGACATTGCAGAAGCTGGTTGATTTGGTAACCACAGAACTTTATCATAATATTTTTATACAAGGAAAGACAAAGCCAAAGAATATAATATTTTTTAAAATTCTAAACCCATTTCTTGTTTCTTATTGATCAGTAGGAAACAATACCAGATTTTTACTAGTTTGTATCATGTGCCAAAAACAACACTAATCTATCCAAGCACACCAACACTCAATATCCTTTTATAGGTGTCAGTGAACACAGCAGGAAGCTGAGATCACATCAATTTCTCAAACTTGGTTTCTCAGTTTTAAAACCAACACATGATCCCAGCTAAGACTTTTGTCATTTTCACAGCCTGGATGAAGTTCAAAGGCAGTACTTGGACTGGCTACTCCTTCTCTCAAACTTCTCAAATAAAACATTTTCTGCTTGTATTTTTTTTAATGTAGATATTTGCAAATCACTTAGATTATCATGGCTGCAAGAAAGATAAACATAAATATTCATGGCACCAAATATTGTAAGGAAAATTCTTCAGAACAAGATCCCCAAGTTCTAAATTATATACCATGATCTAGTAAAACGTATGGAGCTGTCATAATTTACATCCATGAAGAATCTTGTTCATTTAATATGTCTACTAAAATATTTTGTCCCTTGGTCATGGTACAAACATCAAATTTAGGATGCTTTCATTTTGTAGGTCCTCTAGTGAGCACTACACTACGAAAGGCATTGAACCATACAAAAAACAACACATCCAGATGAAATAGTGTCACTAATTTCAAAACATGCAGCTGATTTTTATCACATTTCAATAACGCTTCTAATCTCCCATCATAAAATATAAACCAGCTCTCTGAAAGGCTAAAAACCAACTTCAGCTGCTATGATCTGCACAAAGACTCTGCTTTAGTAAAAGATATTTGCTTCCATAATTTTTAATACATCTGTTTCTGCTGTACTAGATAATCATTTATCCAAGTTTTAATTTCCAAGCTCTGTGTTGTTGACATTTTACAGTATTTTCAAAACATGAAAATGAAGAACAAAAACATGACAACAAAGAAGATGGCGAAGATGATCTAAAAAAATCTTTCTATTTTTTTAACCTGCCTTAAGTGTGTTTTATAGTGTGTACTGAACTCCTGCAATGATAGGAGTTCATATTAATTGTTTATCTTATTATTCTTTTAATAAGAATGTTCATAACAGACTGGCTGCTGATTCATCTTCTGACATGATCAAGAACTCAAAGCCTACAAAGTACACACTATACACCGACAGGAGATGCCACATAAAGGAATGTTTTTCATTTATTGCTGTTTAAGGACATTGCTCCCAATCTTTAAAAACAGAACAGCTTTGCTTTGCAGACACACATGAAAGTGTCCCAGTGCTGATGGTCACAGCTGAAACTGTCCAACAACTGCTGCTCCAGAGTAGAGGTGAGCAGTAGCTTCACTGAAGCGAGACCCCAACACTCACTCATAGCAAGGTTTCCTCCAAAACTTTGGTGGCAGAGCTAGAGGAAAGAAGTAAGAGTTCACACCTCGTTATGATTTCATTTTTTCTGTTAAAACAATGCCACAGGTTCTTAACCAATGCCTCATTAAGGCTAAGGGCACCAGATTGGCAATACTGTAAAACACAACTTCTGCCATCATCTCTCCCCTGCTTTACCTCACTACAGATCCTCTATGGCCTTGATCAAGAGATGAGAAGGAAGATGGGCTATTAATTCCTGAAGAAATGTCACTCAACTAATGGGGAAAAAAGAAAATAAAGAGCAATATATTCTCAACATCTCCTTGCAAACATGAAGAAGGATCTCTGCCAATCCTTTAACTGACAGTATGTTCAAGTGTATTTTCCTGAGACATATCATAAGAAAACTTCCTTGGGCTCTGTATTCCAATGAACTAATATACTGTATTCCAGTAAACTAATATATTGTACAGGAAAGCATAAGAGAGAATGGGAAATTAACACGGAGAGTTTTCCACACCAAGTGAATACCTGAGGGGTTAGCAGGCAGCCATCTCTTTCACCAAACTCTTCCCTCAGCCCTGTAGAGAAGAATTTGGGGTGTGGACAAACGCCCACCTTGTGAAGACTGTATTGGTGGAAAAGGTTTATCCCCAGATGTTCATCACCATCAGCTACAGAGGTTTCTGCCCCTTCAGGGCAGCTCCCAGCTGTCCTCTCTAACCAGCACCAAAACCACTTCAGCCAAAACAAAGTAGATTAGGACAGACTTGCCTCTTAATACTGTTAGAAAAATGCCAATGAAAGCTGGCAATACATCCCCCGCCCTTCCCCCTCCAATCCACTCATCCTCTCTCTCAGGCAAGCAACAGCACTTAACTGACCCCTTCAGGCATCACAGGATGCTAAACAGACAGATAATGATTTTTTTTATTGAACAGGAGAAGGGGAAAAGTAGGAAAGCCTTCTTCAGCGGCCAGTTTCACATCTCCTGAGTTAAAGTAACCAGCAAGCCATGGCTTTATCTTCAGTACACAAATGGGAGAAGGAAGGGTAATTTATTTCATTTAATGAGAATTATGTTTATCTTTAGCAGATAAAACACAGATTGGGCCAGAAAAGTGTAAACTAAGTATACTGCAAGACAGGTCTAAAATATCCTAGGTCTTCATCTCCTTTAGGATCAAGATCTTCTATCTTTCTTATGACAAGAAAATATTTTACTGTTCACCATTTAGAAAGACTATTCAGATTGGTTTACTTTTTTTTTTTTTTAAACATTTTTCAAACCTGAAACACCAGAATGAATAATTACAAATGTTCACCCTTTCTATTACTTTAGGGCCCTCTAGGGCAAGCTGTTTAATTCTTGCCTTTAAGGCTAAACATTATTTTTCCTTCTTGAGAAGCAGTCCAGAGAATGGCATGGGTTTGATCAAAAAAGATTTGAAATACAGAATAAAAAGAATCCTCCATTATGTGCAGATGCTAGGAATCTCTTCCCTCCACCTCTTTTTTCTGTCTTTGAGGAAGACAAATCGCTAAAAGTTTAGATATATAAAAACTAACAGCAGCATCAATTTTGAAGCAATGTGTATTTCAGCAGACAGCACATCAGTCAGTTTGGTTTATAGAACCGGAGAAATTATGTTTTAACTTTTACTGTTGCTTCTGTCAGAGTAGAAAAGACGTAGTTTCTCTACTTCGGAGTACAACAGATAATGCTGTCATATTCAAAATTATACTTACTGCTTATGTGTATAATAACCATAGCGTTTGTCCTGCATTTAATTTTATGTCTGTGTTCAAGTGTCCGCTTGATTAAAAGAAAAAAAAAAAGAAAAAAAAAGAAAAATTAGAGAAAAAACAGTGCATGTGTGTCCAGCATGTAAAAGCATTTTTTTGATGTGCAGTGTCTTAATCGGGGGGGGGGAACCAAAACAAAAGGAAGAACTGTTGTGTATTTTAGGGAACGTAATCCAAATGCTCAGACCAAAACTTTCTGAACTCTTCAGTTTCTCCTGCCCACTGCATAGATAACCCTCACAAGCAGTGTTGGTCTTTTTTCACATAACTAACATGTTTTAATGCATTCTGGATAAATCTTGCAGTGACAAATTTAACCCATTCACTAAACTGCACAGAACACTCCAATGTGAGCTTTTCTTGCAGAAGGTAAGGCCTGAGCAATCATGTTTGTAACCCACAACCACCAATGTGAACCAAGAGGAGATGCCTAATCCCTTCCACACTGAAATGGCAGGTGGAGGTGAACCCTCCACACAACCCATCCCTGCCGTCCCTCATACAGCCGAGGTACAGCTGAGGGGATTTAAAGTAGCAAATAAAGCCTTGTGTGAACTCTGTCGTGCAGTGGGGGTTACTCACAGTGAAAGACAGTCCCTTTTCTCCCCTCATACCTGGAGTCCAAGCTCTTCTCACTCCATCACGAACATTCAAACATTCATCTTTCCTCCTGAGACATACACCCATAACAGCTTAACTCCATATCCTAACTCCTAGCATTCAATTCCAGAAACATCAGGTCATTCTCCTTCCTTGAAAGCTGGCTAGCTAAAATGTTTTAAGTGCCAAAATATTAGCATTAAGCTAGAAATGTATTATTCAGCCAAACAATACCTCAAAAGAGCAAGTACAAGTAGCACTGCAGCAGGATCAATAACATCCAGAGGACAAGAGCAGAACAGATCCCTGAGGGTCAGTCTGCTGGAGCTCACTGACAATAACAAAGACTAGATACAACAGGCATCTCTGGCAGTTGAGGCACTTCACAAATATAGTGCCCTGGAACAACACACTCTTTGGCCCTGATGGAAGTAGTCCCTTTAAACAAGACTCTCCTCCCCAAAAAATCACTACCAGAGACAGTCTTGAAAATTACTGATCATGTGTTTGAAAAATGACAATTAATCCTCATCATTTCATACACTTCCTTATTCTTCTGCCTAGTGTATGTAATTGTAAGCTCTTCAGGGCAGAAGCTAGGGGCATTTTAATACTGCAGTGAAGAGTACTAAACTAAATATGGCTTTAAGCACTACTTTATTGTCAAAACAATAAAGGTCTACTTCATCCAAATATTGCCTGCTTGGTCAAAAAAAAGTGCCATCTAGAATCCTCCACTTTTCTGCTCCTTTGTCGTAAGATTAGTAAACCTTTCTCTGGGTTCATCACTAAAACATATATTTGACTCAAAAAAGATCCCTAATAAGACTTCCTCAAGATGCTACTCTTTCCTCACTGCTAAGACTTTTGGCTGCTGACTCTTCCTTGTTTTGCTGACTCCTCCTAATTTCCTCGTGTGTGTGTGCATGCTTACGTGTGCGTGTGCGCATTTCCTCCTCCACTCCCGAGTTCTTCAAAGCAAGCACAGTGCTCCCGACCAACACACAGAGGCAGTAAGGAAACAAGGAAGCCAATGTGACTCAGAGTGGCTGTGAAGAGATAACAGCTCAGTGGTTCAAATCAGCATCAGCACTCCCGGGCGCAGACCCCTGCCAGCAGCGCCTTGAACAAACAGAACAAACCTGTCCCTTCCCCCAGTGCAAGAAACCCCTCCCTGAGCTCCAGCTGCCAGATGGAAGTGACAGCAAAGAGTCAGCTCTTCATTTGTTACCAACATTCGTGTATCGATCTGTATCCCCCCAAAGCACAGAACTCCAGCTTAACCTCAGCTCTCCCACCACAAGCTGGTTTAGATCCTGGGGCAAACAAAACATTGAAGCCTCATAACTGAGACCCCTTGCACAACATTGCCTCTTTACTCCTGAGCTGGTATTTTACATTTACCAATAGATAACCCTGCCCAGGAGCCTTTATACCACAGCTGTGTCAGTTCAGGCTGAGAGGAGGGAAGATGAGAGATGATAAGGTGGCACAGCATTTCACTTCTTTAGCTCTTCCAGCCCCCTTATTATTGCTGGAATATAACATTACCTCTTTTCATATCCTGGATGGTCCTGACCTTATATTTCAACACAAAAACTCTCTACATTACTGTTCCAAAGAACAGCAACAATAGACACTAGCAGAGAAGAAAAACCCTGACCTAAGCGGTGCAAAGGAGAAAAACCACTGAGAGCACCTGTATCCTCATTGTGATTTGCTTTTCCTGCTTCTCCGGGATTATGGGCTGTATTTTTTGTTGGTATGAACCAACACAGGCTACATCTGCGTACACAGGGTTGACATCACAAACCTTGTAAACACACAATGTCTAGAAGGAATCTGCATCCTTCAACACCATGCCAGCGACACCATCTCCTCAGACACGCTTAGTAAGCACTGCCCCAAATGCTTCAACTAAATCTGACAAGGTACAAGAAAAAGCTGTAGAAGAGGTCTCTAACTTGACAGAAATAGGTTGCAGGGCTGGAAGATGGCCACCTGTCTACAAACTATTGGAAACCACAGACAGACATCTTTGCCAGATTCAGCTGAACTCTACCTCCATCTCTACCTTCTCATCAATATCCACCAGGACTGTGCCTTCCAGCAAAGTTGGATTAACACCTCTAGGGAGAATTTCATAGGGAATGTCTACATGGCCTCTGCTGCAATATAGAAACCTCTAGCAGAGGTAAGTTTCTGGGGTCAGCAAACTGTCCCTGTAGCTCAGAAAAATAAACTTCATTTTATGGCCCAGGAACCTCTGAAGTAGATGAAATTATAAAAAGGCAGAAACAGCTGCAGTGTGGATCCAGGAATTACACAGCTGCTTATGTGACCATGGAGAGCATACAAAGAGGCAATGCAAAGTAGAGGTGGAGGTAAGAAACAATCCCACCTAACAGATCTGTTCCTGTGGAAGCAGCCTTTTGGATTGAGTGACATTCCACCTGTACTTCGCACAGGTATAAAGCAAGCGGTGCTGGAGCCACCATTCAGGGCAGATAATGGCATTTTCCTGAAACTGCTTTGTGACAAAAGCATCTCCTGTATCCCAAAACCTGTCTAAAGTACCTAAATCAGCAGTTATTCTCCTGATTGAACAGTCTGAACACGAAAGGGTATTTTCAGAACAGTTTTAGGTATAGATGTGTGCTAACCACTGGCAGTAAGAAAAGTCATAAAAACCTTGAAGGATGATACAGAATTTCCAGGTATGAAATATCCACTTGTCTCTAAGAGGGAACAATGGCTACAGCAGTGAATGCTGAGAAGCCTCTGCTGTCATAAATGTTGTGTTATTTTAACACAATCTTGCTTTTATTTTTACACAGAATCCAGCCCCTTTCCTGCACTGGTAATTTTATGCTCTAAATGCAGTATTGTAAGAAACACTCAACATTGTGGTGAGTTCCAGAGAACTGGTAATGACATAATATTGTCAGCACCAGTTTTAATATCCACTGAGCTGGGATACTGAAAAGACATGGGGACCTTCCTCACAGACATACAGAAATAAAAGGCCTCTGTTTGTTCCTGTAAACAAGATCAATATATGCATTAAAGGAGATTCAAAGCAAAAGTAAACTGTATTTCAGAAAAGCCTATGCAAACGGAAAATCAGGTACATTGTTTTAAGTATTAGGCAGCCTTTTATGTGATATGACAGAGGATGCTGGTGTGTCTGAGTTCCTCTGACTCACATCTTTTGTAACATGTTCCATACAGGCAAGTCACTGTCTTCAGTCCCACTGTCTTTGACATGAATTCACAGGAATCTGATGACACAGAGAAGTCTGCAGCTGGTTTTGGTGGCAAACTCCCTCCCAGAACATCTACATGCAATGCTCCATGCACATGCTCCTCAATGCTGTGCACAGTGTCCCTGCCCCAAGGACATTCAGTCTAAAAGCTGCATGGCAGAGCAGTCCTGGAGACTGAGGGGAAATGTGATTCCTGCCAGCATCCAGTACTGCACCAAGTGGAATCATTCACTTCAACAGTTTATAGATTCACCCTATTCAAATTTATCATGTTTAAGTGCACGGGGCTTTCTGTTTTTTTCCTTTTTAAGGCTAGAAAATGAGGTTATTGTGGACAGCTCAGGTATCTTGCAGATGCTTCTGTGGGGTTTGCAGTACCAATTAACTTTTCCAGGTAATGAGGTATAATTCCCCCTGAGAAAGCCTGCTTCATCTGTGATATACTCCCCACAGGACATGGAAATCTCGCAGCCAAGGCTCAGATTCATGAGATTTTAGTGGTGTTTTTCAGTATTTTTTGAGAAGCAACAGGAATAAAAATTTTACATGGAAGCCCTTCTACTGTTTTCCTCTCTGGGACAAACACTATATAATTATTGAAAAGTGTTTTAACAGTAAGAAAGGTAACAATATTTTATAATCACTACCCATATAAAACTATATGTATTTAAAAGTTCAGCCAATCTCTGCAGAAAACAAAGAAAATAAATGACTGCTGTGAATTAGTTTAGGGTTGCTCCTATAAGACAGCTCAGTATCTCTCATATAATAGACAGTGAAGTTAAACATTTACTCTGGCTTTTATTCACTGCCACTGTAATAAAACACCCCAACAATTTGGCAGCAATATAAATAGTTTCCCATCAACATGAAGCATGTCAGTGTGTGGATCTCTCTCTATTTCACTTGAGCTCAAGTAAATCAGAAGTTAACCACCTCAATGTGAATTACAGCGATACAAGCTTAAGAAGGAAGAAATCAGACCTGGACACTGATCCTGCATGGCCTTTGCTAATGAAACCAGCTCTGACATTGTTTATACCCTCACAGAATGCTCTCACAATCATTTGGATACAACAAACAGCTCTTGTAGATAGCTGACTGCTAAACAGGAGGAAAAAAAAGAGGTGTCTAATGGCCACACTAGAAGGCTTTGATAACAACACATCAACTTCATAAACTTGTGTCCTGCAGTAACACAAGTGAACATTCAGCCGACCACAAGAAACAAAGGAGAATGTGGATGACTTCATCAGCCATTAAGTCTGTTGTGCCCTGATCTAACAGCATGATTCAAAATTGAAATCAAGGAAATTTGTCAACAAGCATTTCCTCAGCTCAGAAGAATCCTCAATTGTTGTGGCTTTTCCTCTGCATCCTTTTGGGAGTGTCACACAGACAATGTATGGGGAGGACTGGGAGCAGACCATCACTGTATTTTACCAATTCCAAATCAATAAACCCAGTCACTGAGGCAGAGGCTGAGCCTGCATTGGGTTTAATTTACTCTGGAGACTGGAACAGTTATACACCAGCACACTCCAGCAGTTCCATCTCTCCCTCTTGCACCGAGACCTTCCAGGCTTGTTCAAACACAGCAGAGCAGCCTCTGCGAGTCTAAGTCACAGCGGTGAGAAGCAAAATCCAGAGTGACTTTCTGTGGCTGTGGAAAGATGTTCTTCAGCAATGGGAGTTACATGGAGAACCAAGAACAGATTAGATGAATATTCATTATTCAAAGAAGGATTAAGAAGTAAATGATGGTTTGAGGATGTAAATTATGAGGGAGAATGACACAATCCCATACCATTTAAAGAGTGCCTTCTCAAACTGCCCCCGTACTTTCACACCCACACTTTTTCCCTTCCTTTAAATGTTAAAAAGCTGGGGAAGAGCTCCATGCACAGAAACTGCATATGGATACCTACCCATTTTTTCCATATATTTGTGAAAAAAACCTGAGCTCTGGAATATGCAGAAAAAAAATGGCATACAGAACAAATTACTTACAAAGGCATATTTTACTCCTCTGGCCAACAAGTATTTCCAACTCACACATGAGGCAACATATTATTTTTCTGATCTGGAACCTTTTTGTATAAATACCGAGCCAGTTTTCCATACCAGTAAGGGTATTTCATACACATCTTAACTGACTTCACATTTTGCTTTAACAATTAATTCAATTATTTTTCAGCAATTAATCTGTTGAAGTGTTATTTTTAAAGACTTCTGATTTTCATCTGATGAACTGCAACATAAACTAAGATCTTTATTCTAGTTTCATCCTTTAGAAATCTAGTTTTTGGCAGGTGTTCAAAGCAGCAAGTGTTTCTATAAACTGCAAGTGCAAATATGTCTCACAGAATGCATTGAAAACAGAGGATTGAGGAGACATTTAAGAAAACACAACTGAACAAAGGGGTGACCTAGATTATAGGGGCAATTTGTTTTATACACCAGTATTTTATATATGCCAGTATTTGTTTCTGGCCAAAACTCTATTCTTTGGGAGCACTCTGCTGAGCAGTGTAACAGGCAATTCTCTTTGTACTCCAAATTTTCTGGCTTTTAAGGGTCTCAGTCTCAGAAAATTTAAGGATTAAAAAAAAAAAAACAGAGAAGAGAAGAAAGAAACAAAATTAAAGCATAGGAAGTAACTGCAACACTCTACCCACAGCTGGTAATCCCCACTCTCTAGACGTGGGTAAAGCAAAGGAATGGAGTTAACCTGCCTAAACTCCCAGCCCAGGTCAATAGGACAGCCAGGAACAGAACCCTAATTCTCCCTCCTCACCTGAGCACCAAGCTACAGCTCTTAGAAATGGGAAAAAATACTCACAAAAAGCCTATTCCTATGAAGGGGGCATAGGAGAGAACAGTCTCATTGAGGTAAATACTTGTTTGTGGAGATTACTGCTTGTCTCACCAATACCCCAGGGACCAACTTGCCTGGACCCATAATTAGGGCAAGCCCCTCTGTAACTGCATGAGGTCATGTTTTTCTTTCAAGCAGCAGTAAATTACCATGCTTGTTATCACTTCTCTCTCTACACAGATTCTCTAAAAATTAGATTATCTCTAGGGCATCCTTTGCTATTTTGTCATTTGCAGTATCACCCTCAGTATAGTAGGAAAAAAGGCCAAAAACATTCAGCATTTAGGGTTTGAGAAACAAAGATATTAATGCATTAAGGGAGGAAAAAGAGTGAAAGAAGCACATCATCCTGGAACTGCCAATTTTCTGTATCCTTTGAGGATTAGATCCAAGCTTATAATTTCTGTGAGCAATTATCTAAATAGAAATGCTCTAATTGCACCAGGATTGTGTTTTCTCTGGAGTGTTATTTCTTTCAAGTATCCTGCTGTTTATTTATATTCAACTAAATAAAAGGTGTGCTGAGTTACCCAGTGATTTACACTGCATAGGGACGTTACCAGTGGTACACAGGAGACTGCTAGGATAGCACAGAAAGCCCTCTAGGCTGTTCTAACTTACTAGAACTAAGCCCATTCCAGTCTCTGTCTTCTAAACTCACAGTTCAATAAAGAAAACAAA
Source organism: Rhabdornis inornatus (assembly GCA_013397075.1). Classification (NCBI taxonomy): domain Eukaryota; kingdom Metazoa; phylum Chordata; class Aves; order Passeriformes; family Rhabdornithidae; genus Rhabdornis; species Rhabdornis inornatus. The sequence continues at coordinate 1,129,741 of VWZS01006029.1, read as the reverse complement.
GCAATACTTCCTGGATGATTGCCAATGAGCTACTTTGTTGCCTCTGGAATCACTGCCAGCTCAGGGAAAAGTTGGGAGAAAATGAGGTACGTGCACAACTACCCAAGGAAAAGAGCTTACTCAGCTTGGTGTCCCACGAGTCTGGAAGCGTGTTAGAGGAGAGCCTGGCACAGAGGCAAAACACAGCCACACACATTGTGTCCTCAGCAGTGACAGCAGCTTACACTGATCACTTCCATGTGCCTCCATAGCTGCTCTAATAAATACTGGATCACTGACAGAGGCAACAGCACCAAGACAAAGAGCCAGGACAAAAGGCCCAACACTTGTTAAGAGTTTCATTCCTAGAAAAGAGAGATTACAGAGGTTGGCCTCTCCCATTACACACCGTGCACTCCATTGCTCTGGAGAAGTTCTGTCTTAAAGGTTAATAAACGTGCAAAATGTGCACACACTGGAGAGAAATGCAAAAACTCTTCTTCACAGGGAATTGTGGTGATTGTCTAAAAAGGGGTCCTAGTCCTCCTTCTCCAGAATCACAGCAAAACATCAGAAGAAAACGCAGCGAGGGGAACCTCACAGCTCACTGCTTTCAGCTTGAAAACCAAAATGGATCACACTACCCTACAAGTCTTTAGTGATAACATCAGGAGTGGGATACAATCCTTAAAGGGTCAGGCAACAAAGGAAGTTTTCTATTACACATATTCCTATCAAACACTACCTATATCAAATATATCATATTACACATATTCCTATCAAACACTAGGTTTGATATACCTATCAAACACTACTATCTTACTACCCTCATTTGTGTTTATTTATGTTTATACACAGTAATGGAGAAAGAAACAAAAAAAAAACAGGGCCAAAACTAAACAAGTTTAGAAAAATCAGGACATTGCATGAAAATTATAGTTCCAAGGACACTAAGTATCAAGTCAGGAATAATTCCCTAGAAATGTCACTGCTTTTTTCAAAATTCCAGTCAAGAATAACTGCCTTATGTTAACAGGAAAGAAACAATGAATAGCACATTCCTCCTTTTCTTAATCATTAACGGACAACTCAACAGGAGGAGTAAGTGAAGAGGATGTCTATCTGTTTTAATTCTATTTCTATGTAAAGTAAATTAATTTTAACCATTTGCAAATAGGACAACAACTTTTAGAACCATGGCTCTGTTCTCATTTCAAACCAAAAAAAAAAGACAAACGGGAGTTTGTATAGAAGCCGAACTTTTGTACCAAATTTTACCATGCAAAACATGCACAGAGCACTCGTCGATGAGCCAAAGGCATCTGTGAAACAGGTCCCAAGAATAAAACACAAAAATATGTTAACTAGCAACTAAACCTGTAACAGCAAATACATTCCAATCCTTGTCAGGGACTGAAAAACATACATTTCAGAAATACACCTACTTAAAGCTAATTTTCTACACTGCCATGAACATTACCATCAGTGAAACAGTATCTCCTTGCCTGTCCTTTAACAATGAGGAAGATGACTGTGAGTAAAATAAACATGATAATTTCTTGTCCAAAGCTGTCACTCAGATTGATGGAACAACTCAGTTTTTCTACAGCTGAACTAAAGGAGAGACATACCTGATAATTTTATTGCTTTTCTCTGTTTCTCCAACTGAAGTGAGAACCTTCAGAGCCTGGGACATCCAACACCAGAACAGACAAGTCCTACTTACGCATATGCAAAACATGAATTAATGTCAAAGAAGAGTCTGCTGAACAGACCAGCTTCAGAACTACTCTTGAGGGAAAAAATCTATTTTAACCAAATGGAAGTTTTTCTAGTTTAGTGGGTTTCTATCCTTTAAGTTCATAGTACACTTCAGCTATTTAAGAAATATTCTTGCTTCACAATATCAGAATATTCTCACACAGAAAATTTTCTAAGTGCATTTGAATGACTAAGGCTTTGACACAAGAGGGATACATATGTCTTTGCTTCCTTCTTCTTCAAGTTTACTCCCTTAGAAACATGAGCTCAAGCACACAAAATCTCCATGTGGAAGCAGAAATCAACAATATGAATTCGGGGGCTTTTCTCCTCCCAAAAGGGAGAAAAAAAACAGGAAACAAAGCAACATGATAAAGGGTCCTGGAGAGCAGAGCACTCAAGAATCCCAAACCAATCTTCAGCTCTTCCAAGCTTCATTTCAGCTGAAAGGGCAAGAATGTGCCAATGAAGAGCTTGGTGTTTAAACCACCACACACAGATTTGGGGATCAACCTTTTGCAAGTCCTGCCTGCTCATATTTCTTTGTCTTCTGGCTCTAAAGGAGCCAAAATGCTATTCAAAGCCAGAGCTTTCATGGCATTTTAATGACCATGGGATTTCCAGTCCTCTATATGAACCCCGAGATGAAAACCAGGTTCTGTATATGTGCTCAAAGGTTTATGCATGTCTCTCTTCAGGATATTTTGCTATTTTTATACAAAAATCATGATATTCAGAAGCAGAAAGAAAGCATTCAAGGAAAAGGCAGTATCTTGAACGCTCTCAGTATCCAAGATACTTAATGAACAACCTGTGGATTCTGAAGGCACAGTTTGTATTTCAAGCTTAAATCCTACTTTATCTCTGCTTCATGATCTCCATCTCAGTGGAAGATAGCTCCATACTGTTTTCCATGTCATTACTGGGTGCAGCAGCATTGTATTTCTGTTTATTGAGAGTGCAATACTCTCTCATCACACATCCTCTTCTGGCTGCTTCAATGCTGCCTTCTTAAATACATTCTTTGAACTGTGCTCCCAATTTCCTGTGAATAAGACTCTCTTATATGAAGATGTCCCCTACAATAGCCTTCTCTTTCTCATACATATTCAAATATCAAATGGAATCTGTATCTCTCCTTTATCTCAGTAATTTTTTTCATACAAATTTTTTTAAAAAAAATCAAGATGTTTATGGCAAAAACTGAAGCAGCGTTCAAGTCATAATTCTCACACATACCAGAAAAAGAGGATCAGCTGTCTTCCTGGTGGAATTTCACCTTAAGTTTTATTTGGTAGTTCTGGTTGATACAACCCAACAGACAGGCACTGGTCCCTTTTCCCAGGGAACAAACCCAATCTGTTCCATTAATGTCTAAGAAACAGACAGGCTTGAATGGTTGCATCACCATAGGAAATCATTCATCATCTACATTCCTAAATATTCTCTCTGCTTATGGAGAATATTTTCAATCCCATTCAGTGCACTGGTGACCTTAAAGAATCAAAGATCCAGGCATGTAAACTCTTTTTGCATTACTTCTCAGGACCTTTCATCCACAGCAGGCAGAGCACAAGTGTGCAAAAGCAACCAGTGTTCACATTCCATGCTCTAGAGCAATAGTAGCTTTTCATTTAATTCAGAGAAAATATTCAAAGGCATCACTGCCTCCATGAACTGTTCTTCTCGCATATAAATGGAGTGAATTGCCACGGTGTCTTTGAACAAGTTTTCCATACTACTTTTCTCCTGTGTTAAACCAGTCTCTTAAGTGAAGATCTTTAAATGCATATGTGGATGTAGATATACTAAATAGCACTTCAGGGTCCAGAAATATGGAAAACATGAGCCTTGAAAACTTTACCAGTTTGAAACTTTTAAAGGTTTATGAAAACAACTGACAAAAAGTGATACTGAAATTAAATACACAGAAATAATTGCAAGGCTACACTAAATATATGTGCTGTGTACTACAAAGCCAAGGGAACAGGATCAAATGGGTTTGCATTAAACAAGGGGGCGGGGGGTGGAAAAAATACTTCAGGAAAACAGAACAATGGCATAATTTGGCATATTTGTACTTGGGTCAGATCCAGCTGATTGCTTTGGAAAGGATTCTTCTCAAAGTGAAAGGTGAATGGAGGAAGGGAGTTCAGGAAAGCGGAGGGTGTTTGTCTTTAAAATAAATTATTTGGAGAATGCAATGAGCAATGAATTTATTACATTGCAGTAAACACTCCAAATACCTCAAAAATACTATAGCAGTGTCTTCATTGCTTTGATTGTTATTAGGTAGAAGGCAAACAAATGTTTCTTTGTGGAAAAAGAACTTGGAGCTCTGCCAGGAATGGTCACATCTAACACATTATTTATGACTGTATAAAGTGCAAGAATATTAGTCACTTAATGAAAAGCTGGCAGATACCTGTTACAAGACATGAAATGATCATAACTTGTTAAAGGTAAAGAAGGTTAAAAATGGGAATCTCTTCACTCAGGAAGCTGCTGTGAGTCTCCACCTCATGTCTACAGAAAAGTAGTTTCAAGCTTCTGCTAAAACAGCTGTCCCAGCCATCACTGCTGAGCTTTGTAAATACAAGACCCAATATTGTCTTCTCCAAATCTGTGACAGATCCTCACTGATACCTTTGACATCACAAATTACCCATCTCTCCCTAAAACTTCAGTTTGGTACAGTTTATACTGTGGGCTTCCTCCTTGCCCTTCTTTTTAGAGCTCCATTCAGCGGTCCATTCTTCCTCCTCCTCCCTTCACACCCTGTGGACATTTTCCAGGGGGCTCTTCTCACTCCATCCCTTTTTCACATTGTCTATTTTTACCCTTCTGTTGACCTCATTCACTCATATGGTCTCTCCTCAAGCAGGCACTGAAAACCCTCAAATATTCCTCTTTTGCACATCTGTACCCTGCTACCTTTCTCTTGGCTCACAGATCCTGCAATACTAAATATAACAATGGAATTACGCATTTATTCCACCTAACCTCATTCCAACCATCACTTCCCTCTCCAAAAAGAATCTTTTACCCAACTACAGATGAAGATTTTGAGACAGAGCAGTCATAAGATTGATATTTTCCCTTTATTTATACCTCACTTAGTTCCACTTATTTATATTGTTTATTCTGCATATTGAAGAAGGAGAAAAAAAGAGCTGTCTGAGAAGGAGGAACTCTCTTTGGATTTATATTCAAACAAGGAGATGAAACAGGACAAGAAGAAACAATAGCTTTTTGTTGTTGTTCAGAAGGTAACTGAAATTTTGTGAGATGCAGAGCTCTTTGTACCTGGAATCTAATTATATAAAGTATTCTGTACCTCTGCCACTGAATGCTGTGGGTTACAGGGTTTGTTGCTCAGGGATTTTAAGTTGTGCTTTTGTATTATTTTGGCTGTTTTAAAGCAGCTCCCCATTTTCCTAAAGAATGGCTGTTTCCAGCCATCAGACTTTGCTACCTCTGCTACAACAACGTGACCGTGCCTGGCTAAGCACTTGCTCAGTCTATTTATTCAGCTTCCAACACAGCTCAGCACCATGTATCATACACATCGTGCAAAAATTCCGCTCAAGCATAATCATGGTTCTTAAAACTCAAACTTTGCCACACAATGACAAGGTCTCCACATTACCAGAATTACTTTCCCTCCTCCTCCGCCCCCATCCAACTTCTCATCAGTCTCTAGTATGACTCAACCCCGTTGAAAAGCTGTAGGTTTACAAGTCATTTCATTTCTTTCAAGTGAGATACATCATATGGAGGAAATAAATAAAATGTTTTCAGTGTCTGGTCCCCAGTGGATAATAGGGTCTATCTGGTTTCATAAGCTGCTTCTAACTGGAAATTTTTCTACGTTAGTTTTGGCTTAACCAGAGTGAAATCCCCATTTTGTCGTCCACTCTCTGATGGCACCAGAACCTTGCCCAGTAGCACATCAACATTTCCTTCTTGCTCTTTGAGCTGACAAACGCATTTTGGAACTATTCCTGTTACAGTTCCTGCCTTATCTCCAAGATTGCGGGCAGGGTAAAAACTGCCTTTGGACAAATGTGTTTTTCCTAAGGTCCCGTGTTGAGAGCCATCTCTTACTTGCCAAAACCTCAGACTTCAGCTACACTCTGAGGTTTTCAACACATGTTTAACCATTTCACTTCCAGATCCTAGGCAGTTCATTGGCTAGCCGGGAGATGTTTGTGTATATGTTTCTCTCTGTGTCCCTGTCCCTGGCCTGTGTTAAAATTTATACAAAACTAAAGCAGGGGGAAGGAAGAAAATTACTGTCATGAATCATCCTAAGGAAAATGAAGTATCATGTTTTCAGCAGTCATGAGGGATTAAAAGCAGAAGCAAATATTTATCTGGATCAACTGATATACCAGTATGATTGCAGCTGCTTCCCCCCCCAAGAGTTTCATGGTGTTAAAATTTTGAGGATGAATTATGTCAATTTTGAGTATCCCCTGCTAGCTGCTACTTGTCCTTACTTCTAGTCAAATTACTTGAACTGATCACTCTCAGCACTATGCAGAATTAAAAACCCCATTGGAAAAGCATCCCCAAACTTACATAAATCATTACAGAAGAATCAAAAGCGGCAGATGTGAAAAAGGAGCAATGAGGGCTAACAAAGAAGAGATGGTTCATTGAATTGAAAGGGGCCAGGTAGTAGCTGAAATTTCAGTATTATAAATAGGACATTATGTAGCTGAACTAAAAATAGGAGTTTTATTTTTACTTGATGTTCCTCGCTGCTGGCTGCTGACCTAGAGAAAGAGGACTCAGAAAGGAGAATAAAACAATTCCACATAACCAAACAAAAACCAAAACCACTAGCCTGGTGCCAGCGCCTATTTGTAAACTAAGAAGAATACAAGTTTTTTAAATCAATTTCAAAAGATGTGTAATTGAAAGAACTCCCTAACACTGCTGTGGAAAGAATGTAATAGAATAGAACAATTTCTGCAGAAAACCAGCAGCAATTCCAAATTCCCTGTCTACATACTCATTTGTAAGAGAAAATGGCTGGTGTATGTACTCTGACTCCTTCACCCACTCCGCATGTGTACAACTGCTCTCTGTGCTGGAAACACTCTCTGCTCAGCAGTAATAACACATTATCATTCCAGTACTTGGTTTCAAGTCAAGATTGAGGGGCCTAGCACAGGTCTGGAGGAAAATCCTCTGTCAACTTGCCACCTGCCAACCGTCTCAGGGCAGCATCTTGTGTTCTTCCCTTTCCTAAAGGCCAATTTTACACTTAAACTGAGAATCCCAATTTCAGTATGGTAAAATGGCAGCTTTTCTGACCAGCTGCTGAGGTGGTTGTTCTTATTTGCTTCATTTTAAAAAGAAAAAAATGAGCACAAGCCTAAACCACCAAATCTGGATTTAAGTTTCAAGCCCACACATCTAATCTTCGGGACAAAAGAGACTTGAAACCATGGTTTTGGTTCTGCTTAAAAAGATAAGAGGAAGTTGTAAAACAAAACCAGATCTGAATCTGAACTTAAGTTCACAGCTGTTTAAGACCACGGCTTTTGGAAGAGCCCATCACTAGCTCAGATCTAAAAGACTCAATAGAATCAAGGTTTCCCTGGGCTGATTTTGGCTGTATCTGCTAAATACTGGATCTCTGCAATGTACCACAGACCCCAAAGGCTGTGCTCAAGTATTTATCCATCACCACTTTTGCAGAAAGCTCAAATGAAGATGAAACATGGTGATTTAATTTTGAAGAGTAAACCATAATTACTTTAAATATTTTATGTCATCAACAAAAATAACTTGCATTAAATTGTCATTGCTGATCAAATTTAAATAAAGGTATTTATTATAAGAAATTATTGTAACTATTTAAAGAAAAATACGTAGCATCTGTGTAGTCTATATGCAAATCTACTAGTCAGCCATCCTTTCCCATGAGCTGAAAAATAGCAAAATTCGTATTTGCTATATTTGTACACTATTCACATCTGTCATTACATCAGTGATCTGATTTGTTTGGGAATGCTAAGACTCAGAACATAATTCTGCACTTAGCTGAAATAATTCTAAAATGCAGGTTAGCACAGAGGCAGATGATAATTCAAAACTTCTTGCTGCTGCTATTTCAGCTTCTCTCACTGTCAAAGCCAAGTCAAACACACCTGAATTAAAATGCCTATTTGCAGTGTCGCAAAAGACAACAGAAAGATTAATGTATTTTGTTTTCGCTCTTGATTTTTGGTAATATTTTTTCACTTTTCATATGTTGAATCAAAATCCCCACATAAAAGCAAATGCCCTCACTAAGGTTGCACTGTTGTGTTACTGCTGGGTTTTGATCCATCAGACAGCTTGAGAGGAGAACAAGGACCATAACCTTTCCATTTTGGAAATGTTGGCTAAATGGGTCATCTCCTTTCTTTCACAACTGTACCAGCTTTTATACATTTATACATATCTATACATACACATATAGGTACAAATGCACACACACAACACTACTCCAAACCTAGTTTTAAGTGCTATTAATAATTTTGACAATCCAACATCTCTGCCTTTACTTCTTCCTCTTCCCATTCCTTAATAACTCACCTGCATAAAACAGACAAGAGTTGCTGGGCAACGTCTGGAACAGCAGCAAATGGAAGGAACACAACTAAGGGATGGACACAGCAGAGACCCAGGTTCACCTGACCCATACTTGCCAGACATGACCTATATCTCTCAAGCACCATTTTTGGTGTAAGGGCACAAGGAAACTTCACCTTAGCAGCACCACAATGCACTAAAACTGACCTGATGATTTTTACTACATCAAGCCACAAACAGAAGTCCTGATGATTCAAGTCCCAAGTTCTTCCCCAGATATTCAATCTGTTAAAAGACATATTTTCATACAAACCAGGTATTTCTGCTGTTCTGTTCAAAAGGGGAATTCTCATTTCCCTTGCAGGTATCTTCACTTTCTGTTTCTCCCATAATACGTATAGCACACAATTTCTGTATGAAGTCTCTTCTAAAACATTTTAAGACCTAATTAACAACTAGAGATAAAAATTACATCATCTCCAGTGACTACTGGACACTGAAACGGGTTTCCACTCAATGCACCTCTCCCTGCAATAATCTGCAACTTCCCAACCAGATTTAAATAAACTAAATCATTTTTGCCCTCACCTTGAACACAGCCCCAAGCATGGAAAGAGAAGACCACAAACACAAGCCTGGCACAAAAAAAAAACCAAGGGAGAATGTCTAGCTCTTGTTATAACCAGATGATTTAAGAGTCTCCATTTTGAATACCAAGCAGTTCCAGAGAAAAGTGTCAGGTTTCCTTGTTGCTGCCCCTCTTCAGCCCTCACCATCTATTCTTGGCCATCCTGCAAACAGAACCAACAGCAGCACAGCTGCATCACACTGAGGACAAACTGGCTCTCTGAAGAAACTTCTAGTATTTACATCTTCTCCTCACATGAAATCATAACTCAAATGAGCCTTTTCTATTTTCCTAGCTCAAATAAACTCTCTTATCACCAAAAAAAAAAAAAAAGCATCTTGACACCCATTCTCCACAGTTGTTTCCTCTCTTGTAGCGAACAGCCAACAGGATTTGGACTTTTTGCTGCTGTACACCACACACTTGTACATCCACCTAAATGAAGCCACTGTGGACCAATTATGAAAGATCTGTTATTCCATTTGGAGTTACTCGTTTGGGGATTGGATTTTTTATTTGTTTTCCTCTGAGGTTTTTTGGAAGCACTAGTGGGATGAAGTTTAAATTAAATTGGGACCATCAACATCCCAAAGACAACTATTCAGTAGCACACATTTAATATTGATTTAATGTGATTATGTGGGCTGTTTGAAACCACAGCTGTCTAACTGATGCCACTTAGACACAAAGTACTTTATATATTCATTACTAGGAATGTTAGAATATGAACCAACCCAAAACACAGCTAAATAAGCCACACAAATATGTAGCTCTGAAAGCTACAGGAAAGAATTTAAAGCTGCAATTTTCAATTAACAGAGACAGCTGAGGTGGATTGTTTTCTGCATTGCATGCATGGTCTAAGGTGCCACTGGATAAATAATTACAATATTACAGAATACCCAGAGCAAGTGACAAACCAACCATTATGGTACACAAAATGAATAACTAATAAATCAAAACTTCATCCATGCCAGTTGTCTTTGAGGATGACCTTTTATTCCTGGCTGCTTCCAGAGCCAGGTGCATCAACCAGTTCCAACATCCTGCTGAATTTTGAAAAACAGGAATGCCTGTATTTCAGGGCACAACATAGCTGTTTCTAAAATATCTCTTATAGCTATAATTACCAATCCAGGGGGTGGAAGAGAGTGAAGTTTAGTATTTTAATCCTACCAAACACCATTGAAAGAGTTTTGGTAATGTCAGCACCAATCATTGCTGTCGTTTGTGGCTACACATGGGGCCCTGTGCCAGGACCTTGCTCAGCACGGGACATAGCGAAGTCCACGTTTGCTAATTTCAACACTGCTGTTCTGAGCACAACATGGACTTGATTTAAATAAATTTTAAAAAGTTGGTGATAAACTGAAGTAGGATTGTGCAAGAGAATTCAGCATCAATGAGGGATCAGCAGCATACCCAGAGTATGTCACAGCACGGGAGTCAGCTGTGACAACTTTCGATCCATGAGGGAAGAGTGTGGCTATCGTTTTACCCGAAGCAAACTCTGTGGTCGGGCTGCACAGAAGCCAGGGGCGATGGCACCTCACCAGCACCCATCACCCGTTTCTTACAAGGGCTGAGGCCATTCCTCAGCACAGCACGAGCACCTGGGCACGGACCAACTCCTCAACAGGGCAAGGCTGGGCCAAAAGCAGCAACCAGAGCCCCGCCAAGATGGCGGCGCGGCCTGGGGGAGCCCCGCCCGCGCGGCGGGGCGGCCGCTGCCTCCCGCGGGACCGAGCAGCCGCTGGGCGGCGCTGCCGAGTCCCGCAGCGCGGAGTGCGGGAACGGGATACGGCATGGGGGAACGGGGGATGGGATGCGGGATACGGCATAGGAGAACGGGGGGCGGGATACGGAATATGGCATGGGGGAACGGGGAACGGGATACGGCATGGGGGAACGGGGGATGGGATGCGGGATACGGTATGGGGGAACGGGGGACGGGATATGGCATGGGGAAACGGGGGACGGGATACGGGATGAAGAGAACGGGATACGAGGGACGAGATACGGGATGCGGGAGGCTGGGTCGTGGCCGCCGAGCCTGGCGGGGTTCCCGGCTGACAGGCGGCGACTGGAGACGGCGCTGCCGATCGCGGTGATCCCGCAGCGCCAAGCGCTGGCGGCTGGCCCCGGGAGGCAGCGGAGACCGCTTTGTAGCAGCTCCGAACCGGCCGCCGCCCCGCTCTGGGGACGGTCACGTCCGGTGTCTGTCGGCTGAAAGAGAGTTCTGCCAGCGCTCGGGAAAAATACCAAAACATTCCCAGTGTTCTTCCGGGCAGTGTGTAAGGAAGGGGTTTCCCAGTGACACCGCCGGGACGGAGCCGCGGTCAGCGCCGGCATCGTGGCACAGCCGGAGCGCGGTGATGCCAGCGCGGGGAGCAGCCGCCTCAGCCCGGGGCTGCGGGGGAAATCAGATTGACTTCGAGTCGAACAACTCAAGCGTCAGGCTGCTGGCAGCAAAGGTCATGAATAGTTCTCAATCAAAGGTTAGGCCGCTAATGTCATGCTAAGAAAACATGTTCTTTGCTCTCAGCACCTCAGTGTTGGGGATGATATGGTCATAGCAGAGTTCCTGTAACTTATCCGTACTCTTCAAGGCATTTGACGCTTTTGCCAAGCTGAAACAAACCTCCAGGTTCTGGATGGCTGACGTCTGTACTGGGAATGAGTCCTGTCAAGCCGTCAGTAACATCCTTCCAGGTAATTACTGTCCCAAAAGATTTTTGTGTTCACTTACATCTTTGAAATATATCTTGTTTTATCTAAGGGTCTACATTAAAATACCAATGAAAGTCTCATTGGTTAAAGCAATAGCTCCACATGAAAGTTCCCAGCCTTTAAAATGTCACCAAATAGTTCAAAAGAATAATTGTAAAGCATGATGGTTCACAAGAACCATTTTCAGGCTAAATATATATTTTCTTCCCGTTGATACATTTTTTTGGTACACAGCAATTTAAGTAGGCTTGGTGAACCTGATGTGAATTTACTATTCACTTTCAAGTTTTTGTTAGTAGACCTTCATGTACTGCAAGGCAGGTTCTGTTGATGAGCAGCATGGTTATCACTGAACCTGTAAAATAATCTAATGGGACCACCAAGATTTGCTGATACCCCATTGTAGTCCATGTTAATAAAATTCAATGTGTAACATAAGCTGCAAAACTAAAATGCATTATGTTGTCCAGGTAGAGAATCTCCTTTGCTTAAGCACTAATGTTAATAATTCATTTTTAACTCAACTATCAGAATCTGGTATCAGTTTTCCGGTTGTTCAAATCCTTTTAGGTATTTCACAGAAGTGTGTTTTCATTTATATTAGAAAAAAATTGTATTAGATGTCATTAATTTTTATAAAGCATAGGCAGTGCCAAATTTAGGAATGCCTGACTGTTGAATACACTTCATACATGAGGTGTGGAGCTTCAGCAAAGTGTGTAACGCATCATAAATGTTCAGGACTAATCCTCACCCAAATTGTACAGTCAGCTCAACTAAATCAAGGCTTTGCTTCAAGCTCTAGAAACTACACATCATCTTTATCAGCAACAAAGGACATAATTCCTTGAGGATGTTACCAGCTAAAGTTTACAGAGAAAGACAAGTGGTACATTCATAATATATTAACACTCAGCACTGCAGCTTAACAGCAGCACTGGATTCAACCCTCGTTGTATAAATTAACACCAGAGCAAGAACTCACCCTGCCGTTCTTACACCATGCTGCTGCTATTCAGCAGAATATTTTTCCTTCTACTGAAATATAAATAAAAAAAAAAACTAACTAAGGAAAACAGAACATAATTTAGTTTTCCAGCAAGAGAAAGTACACTATGGATAGTGTTACCAAGTGTTTCTGGTAAAACTGGACGGATTTTGCTGGACAGTTATAATTCCCTTTGCTCTGTCCTCCTCCAGTCCATGTATCCTAGACTTTTATGGCATTTCAATATGGAAAATCCTCACCATTATGGCCAGAGCTGCCATTTTCCCTTTCTGTTTCCCCCTTCTTCACTTTCCCATATGAAACACCCATGAGTGTCTCACATGCAGTTCAACACAAATTACATCAAATTTCTTTTCTCTCCCAAATACGGTCTTTCAGAAAGAACAACGGGCAAAATGCTCCTATAGACAAATGACATTGCAATAAAATGTCTTTGAAGTCTATAGAGATGAGGTTTGTCTCACACAAGCTCGCTTTAGGAAACAAGAAAAAATCCCGCATTTACTATTTCACCCTTACCCCTTTCTCTGTCAGATAAATCATCAGTATTATTACACCAGTGTTTTTCAGCTTCAAGATCAAATTAGCAACATGAACTCTCTGTCAAACAAAAGGAACAAAACCCACGGGAATCAATGGGCACTCTCAAATCACACTACTAGTGGGCAATTAGCAAAGAGAAACAGAAGGAAGACCATGATCAGACTTTCACTAGGTAAACAAAGCTGATCTGTAAAACAGATTTATAAATAAAATGTAGTTGAAAATATCAATAGGAATTGTGTGTGCCATTTGGTCTTTCATTCACTAAGCACATTGATCTTTGCAAACATGATTCTGACTAATGAGCTGTGTTAAGTGGTTCTTGGTTTCTTATTTTGTTGCTGTGTGAAAGATTGGGACTCACAGAAGCTGATTAAAGAAACAAAAGCTTCAGTGCTTCTGCACTCAGATATCAGCTTATCAACCTAATCTCTGGAACAATTCTCTATTTATTTACTTAAAGACTATAAATCCTATTTAAGAGCTTGCCTGAAGTAGGTTGTGTCATCTCAAGTGGAAGAAGTGTCATAGATGCAGAGTTCCCGGATAGGGGAGTTCACTCTTTGAAAATACTCTGAAAAGTACCAATAAAGGCTGCACCATTCCAACCATTTAAGTATTAATTCAAACAGTGCATTGTTTACTTGTTCTAAGAAACAAACAGCATGTCAAGATGCAGAAACAATTGCTTCAGCTTTCCTTGGAGCTTTCACTGAAAACATTTGTGGTTTAATTTTACCAATTTAATTGGGTCCATCCAAGTACTGAAAAATAACTAAAATTATTCTATCCAATACACCCTTCAAAAGAGCTCACAAAACACCATTTTCTTCCAAAAATAACGGCATGTACCAATTTCAAGACTGAGTAGCAACAACGATTGTTACAACAAACCATGTAATTCACTGTAGAATAGGCACCCTTTTTCCAAAAGCTTTCTAGATACTTTGTATATTTGGCTCAACAAAATTTATTTTTTTAAAAAAAAGTCTTTTGCTGCAAGGCACAACAGAGGCATTATTTAAAAGTAAGGTAAATCCAGCAGACACACAGAGAAGCAGCTCCATCACTGGACAAAGCACTCTATGTTTAGATATCAAATCTTAGGAATTCTGAGATTTGTTCTGGGTTTTCAGCAGTTTGATGGCAAATAAACACCTTTATAGGCTAACAAGGCAACTTGGTAACACAACACACATGGACTTGCCTGAGAAAATTACACTTTTCTTTCACTTCAGTGTCAGCTTTGCTTCAACCTCAATAGTCGTAACTTAGCTTTACCTTTGTAACAGAGAAAATGGAAGAACTTTAGCTTGTACTTTTGGCAGCACTCCTCTTCAAAAATCACTCAGCACACATTGATTGTACTCAACAAAAATCAAGGGGAAGCTTTGTAAATCCCTGGAAATGTTCCATTCTGAATTTCTAAAGCCGCTTGCTTTGGGTATGATGAACAATTTGTCTTACAACAGTCTACACTGTACATATGGTTGGCAGGGAGGATTTGTAATCTTCTCAGCTGAAGACAGTAGCTTCATCCTTTTAGCTCCAATAAAAATACTAGAACTCAAATTATTCCTTGATAGGCAATTTCCAATTTCAAGCCGCATCTGTTTAAAATTTCTTTTTCCTAATCCATTTAAGAAGTGTTATCACAACACTACAAAGAGTGATGGAAAAAGTAATTTAGTGTTTTACAATGAAAAACAAAAAAAACCCTACAAAACCCAAGATGTGAAAGAGAAACTGCTAAACACAAGGAAGTAAATGCAACTCAGTAAAGTAGGAAACACAGCTGCCCTGAACACATAGTACCTCACACACACCAATTCCTCATTACATAATTATAAAAGTGTCAGAACAAAGACTTGCCACAGTAGTTTTCTTTTAGAGGTCAAAATTTAAGTTAGGTTGTGAGCATTGTATTGTATTTATTTTTTTCACACTGTTTGTCTTGTTGGGAATGAATATGTATTACATGCATTTATTCTGTCACCATTTCACAAACCAAAGGCTGGACAGTGGTGATGAAAGACAAGTATTCTGTCAGCTGCCAAGTGAATGTCCCTGTGGAGCTGCAGCTGTCCAGCCTCAGCACAGCTC
Organism: Rhabdornis inornatus; assembly: GCA_013397075.1. NCBI lineage: Eukaryota > Metazoa > Chordata > Aves > Passeriformes > Rhabdornithidae > Rhabdornis > Rhabdornis inornatus. Next base: position 1,114,397 of record VWZS01006029.1, on the reverse strand, counting down.
ACTTCTCTGAGGCTTTGTGAGCATTTATCATCCTCCTCTGTCGTTTCTCCCAGTTTCTGCGCCTGTTTTCTTCATACTGGAAGACAGATAAGGAAATTAATAGATCAGCTGTTATCATTAAACAGATATGTCAAATATAAAACTGTAGAGAGCATTTTTTACCCAGGAACAGAAACAATATATTTCACTGATGCATTAGAAATACAGCTCTTGTTAATATCTAGATATAGGTTCATTTTTACTTTGAAATTAAAACTTTTACTTTGAAATTAGTATTTATTCCATTAAAATAAAGTTTCTAAGTTTGAGGTTATTAAGCTAAAGAGTATTAGAACATTCTAATAAAGAATATTTAGTTAATCTTAAGGAGGAAGTTAATTATACAGTGATCTAACATAATCAGCTACACTTCACAAATGAACTAGGAAAAAAAAGTTGCACTGGTGCTATTCTAGAACACAGGTCAGGCTCTTCTCCTTTGACAAGATACTGATTAATGTGCAACTGCCTTCTGAAACATGAATTTGTCATCACAGGCTTGATCTATTTTTGATCCTGGTCATTAACTACATGCACAAATAAAGCAGGATATCAAGATGAAAGGAACAAAGGCAAATTTGGATTGAATGAGGGTAAGGCATGTGGGGATTTTTAATACTTTAAACAAGAACCACAACAGAGGCAGGGTTCCAGTGTAAAATGGAATCAAGAAAACCTTCACAGTTAAGATACATGTATAAAGCCACCATGCTTTCAAGTATGGCCTTGCACTAGCAGAAGGTTGAACAGCCTTTCTTTCATTGCAAACAAAAAGGAAACATTTTCATGGTCAAATAAATGAAAAATTAAAAATCAATGCATCATTTGATATGTATTTCATGAGAAGCAAATTATTCTTGTCCTTAGGTTACAGCATATATTTGTTCAATATTTTAATAATTGGTATGAAGAATAAAACCCAAGTAAACCACAAATATTCAGTTCTCTATATAATGTAATAAACTACTAAAGAAATTGATTTTGAAAAGGATTTGCAGTTTTTCATCCATTATACTGATTGGTCTATAACTGAAATAATGACCCAAAACATTACTTAACATTTACAGAATGCTTAACTTTTTCCCTTGCCAATATTTAATTTTTCAATAACCCATCCATGTTTTTATGTAGAATGAGAACAATGGATCTTTAAAAGCTACATCTGTACCTATTCAATATTTGTGAACAACCTTTCAAGGGCTTCCTAGTAATGGCATATCAATATAAGCACATTTTAAGAAGGACAAATATAATCATCAAGAATTCATTTAATGTAAAGGCTTCAATGGAAGACAAAATAAGAATGAGATTATGTGGAAATAAACTTTTTAGTATGGTGAAATTTATGTAAAAATTAGGAAGTACAGTTTCAAGTTAAAAGGTGTGAAATGTTCATTTATATGTTCTGTCATGTAGGCACAACCAACATAAATATAAAGAACACTCTTCTGAAAATGTGCCTATTAAAACAGTTAATCCACTTAAACTCCCATAGTATTCATTCCTTCATATCTGCAGATATTTTCATTTAGGGCCTAACTCAGCAACTCATTAGGTAGTTTCAGTCAGTGTAACTGACTTCAGCTTTAAGTGTTACTTATGCAGAGGTGACCATTACTGCTTTATATTAAATTCTGTGCAAATACCACTACTAAAAAAAAAATTAAGAAAAAAGTCAGAAGCAATCTGTGAAGTGTCAGTTCCTATCTGCAATATTTGTTTCATTAAAATGTGTTTGTCTATTTTTGTATATTTAAAAAAAAATACACCACACCATTTGCTAATGCCAGATTTTACTTGACAAATTTATTTTTAAAAGTTTAGATTTGGTCTCAAGTGCCCACAGCAGAATGTACTTACATTTATTGATTCATACTACTTAGTAAAAAGCAACTCTAGTTCTCTCTCATTTTTTATTAAGCCTTTAACTCACAGTATTTATAATTTATTGCTTACCTCTTTTTTTAAGCACTTCCTCATCTCACGGTCAATATCATTGCAATGGCCAAAAAACTTCAAAACATTGTGCTGATGAGTTAAGGAGAAAAAAACATTACAATTCAAAAGTTTCTTCCTCTGAAGCTGTAAATTTATTTAAATCCATTTGCATTTTTCAACATATCCTGGTGTTTTCCTTTCCCTTTCTTGTGAAAAGTGGTGTTTGGTAACTTTTTTCCCCAAGCAGGCAGAGGTTCAAGCTACTCCTGAAGTCCATTTGAGCCACCCCTGCCTTGCTGAAAGTTGAAGGTACTCATGTATAATCAGACTAAAGGAGGACACCTAAGCTGAAGCTATTGTTCAAATGCAGAACATACATTTTATTGATCTAGAAGTCAGTCTCACAACTCTCACTCACATTAGGTTAAATAATGTACAAAAAATAAATATTCTGAACTCCAGGTTGTGATACAAAGGCAATGTCCTCCCTGCATTAGTTTTCATTATTTCTTTGTGACCTAGAGAGGCAAAGGATTCACTTCTCCATTATCCCAGCTACATGAAGAATGTGGTGCTGGTCCAGAAGATGCAGGCACTAGGCTTAATTGACTGGACCATTAGAACCAGTATAAAAAATATCTCTGGATCTTGAGGTAAATAAATAAGATGCATTTACCATCTTTCTGGCACAGCTCAACTGTGGGCCTTATGCACATTGAAGTGTTCATTAGTTTCTAAAAAACTGCAGGCCTTGTCCTCCTGAGGGCACTCCACAGCTAACATGATGGTATTCACCATAAAAATCTGTCCTCTTAGCCAGGATTTCTTAAAGCAATTCCATATTACCAGGCATTAAACCACTCTCAGAATGCATAGTTGTAGAAGGACTGCTTTTTCAGGGGGATGCTTGTGCCATGCCACAGAATCTCATGGCAGAACCTGGCAGCAGAGCATCCAAGTGATTTAGAAGGCCTGAAGGAGGGGGCTTTTAGCAGATATTTGCAGCTACACAATGAATGGAGACAACTCAGCCTATCTTGCAGACAGCTAATGAATTGAAATAAAAAAGACCAAGAAGAACAAAACAGATGCAAATGAAGCCACTTCCGTATTTCAGAGGGAAACCTATGTGCATTTCCACAGCTGACCAGCACCTGGCTGGATTCATACAAGGGATACATGAACACTATTAAGGATTCAAATGAAGAAGATCTCAGGCAAGAGAACACAACTGAAGTAGGAGTGGGTTAATAAAGTTTATGGCAAACACTTAACTATAGCAGTGCTATAATTAGCTTGTTTGTAGCTCTGTGATTTATAAAGGGCATCAGATGACTCTGAAGCAGTTGCATGAAGTAAGTGGTCACTTTACTGCACACCGATCTTGCTTTTACAACATTTTCATTCCAGCTGATAGAGATTTAGTTTTGTATCGTACTTGCATACCTGCATGTTAAATTTCAAGGTGAACACCCAAGCTAACTCCACTCTGAGTAGTGCATACAGTGGGTTTAATCTATGTTTATTTAGCCAGATTCCTAAAATGTCAACTTCTTGGCTGAGATTATAAGGGAAACAAAGAATCAGTTTCTCAAAAATAGCTACTACACCTATCACAGTGATACAACTGCAAGACAGTACACATTTATTTGAGCTGCGACCTATGAAAATTTGTCTATTTATAGCACATACTTGGCACCAGAGTGGAGTTATAAAAAAAAAGTGACATCAAATAGGAATCCCATTAACCTCTCCTCACTAGATACAAAACTTGATATACGGGGCAGGTTCTAGATTAGGGATAAAGTAAATCAAATTGACTGTTGTGAAAATGGACACCCAAAATGCTTTCCATCCCTCAGGAATGGTGATTCAAACTGTAGATGAAGGTTCTTAGAACTGTAGATGAGGGTTCTTAGGCATTATAAGAAAACAGCAAGTAGTCACCAATAACTCATTAAGATCACTTAACTTCAGATTTCAGTGACTTCAATTTAAAAAGAATATTTCAGTATATTCCCCTTGAATTTCAAATGAAAAAGTATTGCTCCCTTTCAACTCAGTGTGAAAAAGTCATCCTCATCCTCCCTGTTCTGAGACTGCCAACACAAGCATCCTCTCCCAGCTGAGCATAAGACTGACAAAAGTAATTTCTCTTCATGTAGAGATCAACTTCAAACAAAGCCAAGAGAACATAATTCTGTGCATGACTATTATTGCTGCTCCCAGTCACTTCGTAAGTCAGGTTGACAATAGATTCCTTTGAATCACTTGCTGCCAAGGAGTTCAAGTGCACCTTTTAGTTCCAGTTCTCAAGGCAGTCTAATTCACACAAGTCTATGATACTTCTATCTTGACATTCATTTAAAGCAAACAAAAAAAAAAATCAAACCACAAACAAAAAGTCAGCCAACCATTCATTACTTGCAATTAGTAAATCAATACTCCTGCATTCCTACTCAAAGCACAGAAAGCCCCCTATGTATGCAGGACAAATCTGAAATTCTTTCCTGATTTGATTTATCTTTGCAATTATGAAAAAAATAATTAGAACACTTTCACTTTATATTGCTTACATGCTGCCTATTCTCCTAGCTGATGGTCATTTGGCAATCCTTTTGATACTACAGTAATTAGTGTACATGTAGTCTTCTCACTTAATTCTAGCTACTGAACATTTACCTAGATTACAACATTAAAGTTGTTGTTAAAAATCAACTAAAAAATGAAAGGAAGAAAGTTTCTACAATCTCTTAAACTACCTAAAGCATTTTTAGGCAAATTATAATTTCTGCCCTCAGAAGAAAAGCATAACTCCTACATTTCAACTTTTAGTTTTAAAGATTGGAGATGTTGTGTACAGGAGCAATGGAATGGGAAGTACCACCTATGAGATGGTATCAACAGACTGCAATGTGCCTATGTTTCAAGATACTGCACTCCAAGTGCCAAAAAAACAAATTACATGTTGCTGAAGAAAACCAGTACAATATACTCCCCGCAAATGAATTTTAGTATTAGAACTCTGCTCCCTTCATTGCTATAATTTAGAAATCATAAAGTGTGGTGCTGAAAATGTTTTTTAATACATTACTTTAGCTACATTAAAATCTTGCAAAAATCAGCCTTGTTTCTCATCCTGTAACAGCTTTTGAAACGAAAAATTTACAATTCTGTTCAAAACAATAAAGCTAACACTTGTATTGTCTTAGAATCTAACTGCATTAGAAAAAGCATCAACATTACAACTGACCATGGAGATTAAAATATTGTAGATTGCATGTAATGGTGTAAATCAGAGTTTTCACATTCATAGTGAGTATTTAAATATATTTTTATCCCAGTAGAAACTATGAAATTTAACTTTTTTATGCACTAATAGAGCAAGATTATCTCTGCAGAACATCTATTCAGAAAATACCGGGAAAACAATTAACAACATTGCAATGATGCTGCAGAAAGCTTTCAATGCAGGGGCCAAATCTTGTACATCTAGAGATGCAGAAGATGTAGACAAAGCAAATTTTTAAAAAGGCTTTTAAACAAGTAAGATAACGATTCCATAATCTTGAAGCAGTGAAGAGTCTGGAGAAGCATGAAGACAATTCAGCATTTCCATCCTTGAGTAGCTGTGTATTAGGAAGATGGAAGTCAAGCAGTAATTCTCAATTAGCTCTCCAAGCACTGAACACCAGGCATGTGGCTGTTAGGATCCCCATCAACACATCTGCTTATAACCACACTGAAGCATCTGCCCCAGGGACAGTTGGAATATGGAAATGCCATGAGCATACAAAGAGAGGGCATTTGAAGATGATTTTATTATTGTTTTTTGAGGGATAGACAGTATACTAAGAGGTGCAGAAGTTATTTCAGTCCTTAAAATACATCCTTAAGCGTTAAGCTGTAGCACAGAAAATTTTAAAGTATGTTGTATTTCCTAAATAAATCACTGGAATGATTTTACAGTCATTAGACAGCTTTTCAGTGAAAACACATCAGCTACATTTCATGGCTGTTCTGCCTAGAGGAGGGTTTTCTCTCCATGATCATATAACATCATCACTAATTTATCTGACACTCATTTCCCCAACCCACCCACTCTTTTCTCTGCTCAACACTTCTTACCTCCTTGTGACACTGCTTCAGCAGACTGATAATTAGGTTACACTCTTCAGTGTGCAGATGAGGAGACAGGTCTGGATGCATCTTTAGTTAGGGATGATTTTAGTAGCACAAGGACAAGAATCTGAGAAAATTTCCACCTGCCAACATTAAAATAGTGTCACTAGCAAGTCTGATTTAACATGTAAGTTATTATCACAGTGTTATTTTAACAATATTGGAGATCAAAATGTAGTTTAATGCATATAATTTACACTACACAGTTACAGTCATTAAACCCAGCACATGCCTGATCTTCTACACAACCCAAATGTTAACAGTCAACTAAAAGTTTATAATCTTGGCTATCACATACATAAGCAAGCAGCTGAGATTTTAATTTTCAGGGACTCTCTAGGAGCATTAATCTTTCTTGAACTCCAGATTATATTTTCACTTTCCTACTTCAATTTTCTGCTTTCCTGCTTTAAAAAGTTAAGTGTATATGACTTTCTTTCTACCTTTTTCAAAGATTACAACAGGAAGCACAATGCTATTCCATTACAGCACTCTGAGAACCAGCATCTTTTTTTAGCTATCTACATACTTTAAAAAAAATTCTAAACCAGACATTGGTGATGACAAAAAAAGCAGTTCTTAATCACTTCATCATAACAGTAATGATACTTTTTTTAAATCACTAAGAATTGAAATGTCCCATCTTGTAAATCCATGTTGTTGCCTCTTGCTCTTTCACTGTGCTCCTTTGAAAAGCAATGGCATTGGTCTTCTACACGAATCCCCCACTCCATCAGATTCAGAAGGAAGCACTTAGGTTTCCCTCGTGTTTTCTCTCTGGAAAACTAAAGGGGAACACCCTTTCCTGTAGGGCTCTGTGGGGAGGGAGTGAGTTCTTTAGTTGAAATGGACTGAAAGCATCATATAACAGTGGCTGAAAGAAGATCACATCTGTGCTTGGGAAGATCACCAGGAAGGGGAGGAGAAAAGTTCCATTTATACCAGGACAACTGGACTCATCTTGGTAAAATGTTATTTTTATGGCCCATACTACCACTGAATTACAGAGATGCCACTGACTAGAGATGCCTGTTTACTCAGTATTTTGTCATTTCCCCTTCTCCCAAATGGATCACCTTTCCAGTTGCAATACATCAGGCAAACACCACTACAACTTGTACTAAGCACCCATCACTATCTTAACACTCCTGCTAGACAGACTGGACAAATACAATAAACCAATGGTCAGATTTTACAACTGCAAAATCCCAAATTTCAGCTGCAGTGCTGACAGTTATAATCTCCACTGCTATTCCTAGAATGCTCAAGGAATATATTTGGCTTAAAGAGCCACATACACTCATATATCCAGTACTTCTCACCATGTGTTCAGCTTAACCAGAGTTAGATTCCCACAAGCAAACTTAATTTTTAAAAACCAAACATTTAAAAGCCACTTGAGAACCATGAGAATATGTTTCACATAGTGTTGTAGTGATTTCTTCCAAAAACCTTCCCCCATATTATCTGGAAGCCTAATATTACACTACAGTTAGTCTTAGCACAGAAGTTGTTGGAAACTGTACAAGTTGCTTAAGCATTCTTTTCAACAAATTAACAAATGAACCTTTAGAAATATGACAGCAGGAGCACAACCGTAACAGCAAAATGATTAAGAACCCTGCTGTGTTATTGCCACCAGCTTTTGATTGCATGCCACACAAAGTCAATATGTTTTTAATTTATCAGTAGAGCTTTTTTGATAGCTCTGGAGTTAGCATTCCCCTGAGAGAGTGACCTGCTCAATGACTGGGTGTTACTTTAACATGTGTGAACCCAGATGATTATTAAAGCTCTTCATCATTCAGCCTGTGCCTGCACTTCCTAAAACTGTCATCTGAGCTGGCAGTCTCAGGAGAAAGAGCAGTGTCCTAATGAAACAGGGAATGCACAAAAATGAACGAAAGAAATTAAATGAAACAGGGAATGCACATCAGCACAGGCCAGGAAGCCAAATGGAGCATTTCAAGGAAAGATTAATTATTCCTAAAATAAGAGTATTATTCTTATTTTGTTTGCAAAGGTATTCTCAGACCATGCATGAAAGCCACCAATGCCACAAACAGAGGTGAGGGTGCACTTCATTAGTTAAAAGCCTTCTACCAACTCCAAGGGATTTTCCAATGGCACCTCTTTAGAGAAGATGCCACAAATCAAAGTTCTTAACTGTCACACCAGTTCATAGATCAGTACTCCTGAAATTTTCAACTAATATTCAATATTAGAAAGTTTCAAGTTCTAGCACTCAGTTCCCGTAGGATGTGATGGACTAAGTAACAAAACATCTTTCTATGCTTCCCTGGAGGCTTTAAGCACTTCTGAAGTTAGGACAGAGCAGTGTTCCCTGTGCTCAATATTAAACTGATGTTTAGAAATGTCAGATTACACAGCGGTCTATAAATGAGCACAGAAGGCTGAAATCTTTTTGCCGGAGGGGAATGACTCTGACAAACAAAAGAGTTTCAAGAGAAACAACAATGTTTTTGAAGAAAGGATGTTGGTTTCCTTAGTTTCTTCTTAATAACATTCTAATGAAAAATAAGAACTGCAAGTTGTCATCTTACCAGAATCTAAGTCCAAATGGACAGAATTTTATACAGGTGGTAGCTCCCAGGGAATTGATATATAAAAGAATACTGGGAAAACAAAACAAAACAAAGAAATCACAGGAAAAAATCGTGAATAAGCAATATAAATTGCTCTGAGGAAACTACTAACAGAAATGTGGGGTAAAGAAAGCCAAGGTAAACATACAATTTCTGTACAAGAAATACTGGAAGTGAAGTAAAAGAACAATATTTAGAAAATACAGGAATTGCTTTAGAACTGCAAAATGCTAAGCAAATGTTAATATCTGAAGTGAGTATTTGGAGAGAAGTAAAGAAATTATCTCTTTACATAATGGCACCGACATATTTCACTGGTTTGCACAGAAATGTTCTGCCCTTTAATGTGTTTGATATGAGATTCAGTGCAATTTTTTCTTTCTTGATACAAATTACATTACATAGCTATCTCAATGATTTGGTTAAAATACCTTAAAAATACAAATTTCTATAAACTAATAGTCTCTGAATGTAGAAGACATGGATAAAGATAATTAATCATTCCATTTCCTAAACCAGTTTCTAGATCTATGCTATTCTTCTGGGAAAAAAATAATTAAGAAATTGTCTCATTCCAGTTTCATATCCTGTCTGGTTTCTCCTTAAGTAGGGAAAACATAGGATATTCTAGCTGTATGGCTTCCAACATAAACCAGATTTTTTCTAAAAAATCAAAAGCCAAAAGCTGGAAATTTTCTGATAATGATACTGAACTTCCAATACTAATATTTCTGCTTAGAAAAATAATAAGGTAATTCCTAAGCAATCTTGGGACACTAAGCATCTCAAACTTTCTAACAGCAATCAACATATAAATTATCAAGATGTGATACTCATCCCTAATCTGAAAATTGATCTATACATGTGTTCAATACATTAAATATTTCATATTAATTGCAAAAGGTTTTAATTGCAATTGCTACATGCATTACAGAATTCAAATAAAACTGCAGACACCCAGGAAGCAGGCAGAAACCAAAGGCTGACCCAAAAGAGCATGGAAGAACACTGTGGGCATTTCATGTTCGACACCAAAATTTAGGATAAAATGCTCATTTCTGTCCCTGTTCCAATTGCTCCTCCTGACTTCCTGAAGCAAAGGATTTGATGCATTTTCACTTCTTCCAAAGTCAACTATGAGGTCATCATGTCAGGAACCCAGAGAAGTTCCTTTATTTTCTCAGGATCTCCCATAAATATGAACTAACCAGTTCCCTGATGCAGAAGGAAAACTGAATTAGGTTCCTTTAGTTTTTCTGATTAGCCTAATGTTTAATCTTTCCATGCTTGAGGGACAACAACGAAGGGAACATTTAGATCTAGGTAACTGTTTCCATAAGATGCTTTTTCCATATTTAATTATAACATGTTAGAAGACTATCTTTTAAACCGAGTTTTACTATTTTTCCATTTGAAAAGAACACAATCATATTTTTTTCAACTTTCTAAGGTCAATGGTAAAAACATCCCAAGCCACATGAATTCACACACTGTTCAGAAAAAATGACCTCTTAAAGCAAAATGCAAATCCTTGTTAAGCTACCCTGCTGATGAAAAATTACACCTGAGCACGTACATTGTTAATGATGAAGCTCCTGAACAAGAATACAGAACTGTGCTTTGCAGAGCGCCACAGAACACAAACATTTGCTGCAAACACTCAAATGTTGCCCACAAGGCGGCAGCAGGACCGTGCAAACCACAACAGGGATTCACAGCAGGGATGGGAACAAACCCGCGATTCCTCTGAAGCCACTCTGCTCTCTACGTTTAACATTTCTTTTTGCAGTTAATGTCACTGTCTAACCTGAGTAATACAAAACATTAGGAGTTTCACATCCTCAGTTACACGGTATTGTTCTGTTTGGTGTTTGGAAAAAAATATTTACAATCTCAACAATTTGTTATTTACTCAAATCCTGTTTTCTCTAAGATTGTGCAAAATTTTAGCATAAAATATTCATCTCCACACCTAACAGGCTGGTGTTTGCCTCAAGGTATCATCCGTGCCACTTCAGCAGAACTCCTGCATTCCTAGTGTTCTTTACTACACAAAGAATTTTGATAATAGCCTTGAATACTCAGTGAAATGAGAAATCACAGTTGATGCAAACCATTTCAAAACCCAAGGGAACTCAAAACTCACGACTTTGTTTCTACCTTTCAGTAATAACATTAACAACTTCCAGACCAGGATATTGAAGGATCACTCTATGCTGCTGTCGATAAGGCTATAATTAGGTACATTGAGAATGACCCCAAACTTTCCAGTATCTCCAAGAAATTTTAAAATCCACTTTAATAAACCAAGCTTAGCTAAATCTTATAAAATTTACTCTTAAAATTCAGTCTCTAAAACTATGCACTGGTTTTCCAACACTACTTATTAGAACGGGGGGAAATAATTTAGAAATATGTCTGTGAAGACTAGAAAGGAAATGGGAAAACAGTCAATTATGTCTACTTCAAGATCTTTTTAATTATGTAGAATGCACTTACTTTCCCTGAACCTAAAGAATAATATTTTTTAATGCTGATAAATAAGATTTGTATTGATTTTCTTTTTACATGACTGCTTTCTGCCAACAATTCAACCTCCCTCACAGAATGAGCTCACTTGCTTTTAGTACCTGATCAAACTACATCATACCTAATTTCATACTTAGCAAAACAAATTAAGAAGGTGTTAACCCTAAGGAATAGAGCAGGTGGAACACTAACTTGAATACTAATTTCTACTATTTTATTTAAGGTTGAAATAGGTGATCGAGTAAAGCACCAGAAGATATTTTCACTTCCCGGCAATTAAGGTCATATTCATACAAGAAACATCAGCAGAGTTTTGGCACGATTAGTGGGATATTTTTATTATTACATACAGCCAGTAGCACTGCACATGACAACACTGTATAAATAACACTGTATCATAGATTACACTAAAGCTGCCTCTTCCTATTCCTGTTATGGCTTTGCAGAATATACAGTTAAGAATGACAAGATCCAGACAGCATAAAAATAAAGCACTGTCTAGTGGAAGGTGTCCCTGCCTATGACAGGGGGTTGGAACAAGAAAATCTTTGAGGTCCCTTCCAACCCAACTCATTATACAATTACATCAGGACAAGGTGCTGTCACCAAATTCCTGCTTTACCAGCTGTTGTTGTACTTCAGCTGCATCCACCAGACCAGGCTTTATTCCATCTCATCTCCGTTTCATTAACTTCCCAAAGAACAACTCCACGAACCTATCAGAATCTTCTCGCGTACTCTAAAACAGCTTTTCCCCTTCAGAGAGAAAGAGAGCAAGAGGATACATTTCCTTGTTGGAAGACAGGCTCTGACCCCTCTAGCAGCCCGACCCCGTGACGAAAGGCAGGTAGCACTCGGCGGAAAGTAAACATTGTTTAGTACCACAGTCCCGTCACGGGTGCGAGGGGCGGGGGCAGCTGCTGCTGTTAGCCGGCTACGGCAGGGAGATCCCACGGAACAAGCCCGCGCTGTCCGCAGCTCCTCACTGCTCCCGGGAGGCCTTAAAGAGGCGACGGGACACACACAGACAGGAGAAGCAGCTTACGGCAGCCACAACGGAGACACCCTCGATCCCACTCACACCTGCCCTTGCAAAGCCCTCCGGCAGCTCCGGAGGACGTTGCGCAGTGAGCGGACAGTCCCAGAAGGTGGACCCGAGCTCGGCTCGCCACGGCTCTCCCCAAAGCCAGGCGGTTAGAAGAGAAGGCAGTAGGAGAGGGAGAGGGTTTCCCCCTATACACTTTTCTCTGAATTTCTCCCTTTCCCGCTGGCTCTGCCCGAGGCCGCCCCTCACTCACCCCGGTGCGGGGCGGGCGCAGTGACTCGGCCAGCCCTGGCCGGAAGCCGCCTTGGAGCGAAGAGCGCGCAAGGCGCCGGCGCCGGAGCGGGCGGGGCGGGGAGCCCTGGGATTGGATGGACGGGGCACGGCCCGGGGTCTGATTGGTCGGTTCGAAAGGCGGGCGCGGGAGCGACGGGAGCGGCCGGGCCGGGCCGGGTCAGGTCAGGTCCCGTCCCGTCCCGTCCCGTCCCGTCGGTCACGGGCTTCTGCGTGCTCGTCCTCGCTGTCCGCGGGCTCCGGACACTCATCGGAGTGGACAGACAGCAACAGCTACAGCCACAGCCCTAGCCCTGGGCGGCACCCAGCGCCCCATCCCTCTGCTCGCACCAGGCCTCCGTCAGTAAGGGAGACTTCTGAGGGCGTGACGTGAGTTGGCCTGTTCAGCTTGAAGGACTCTGAGGGGGGAACTCATCGCCGTGAGGGGAAATGGAGGGGCAGGCAGTGATCTCTGATGACCGGAGACAGGATTCCAGGGAATGGCATGAAGCGGTGTCGGGGGAGGCTTAGACTGGATATCAGGAAAAGGTTTTTCATCCAGTGAGGGGTTTTGCACTGGAGCAGGCTCCCCAGGGCAGTGGTCACAGCACCAAGCCTGACAGAACTCAAGAAGTGTTTGGAAGACACACCTGGTGGAATTCTTGGGGTATCCTGCACAGGGCTGGGAGTTGGACTCTGATCTTGTGGATCCTTTCCAACTCAGGATGTTCTATGATTCAGTGTCTGTGTAAGTTATTGTATGTATTTAAACTTACTACTGTCTAAATCTGTAGTAGTGCCGCACTTAGGGCTGACATCAATGTTAGTGCCGAAGTGCAGCTCTGTACATGTTAGAAGGGAGAAAATCCCCTGAACCTGCCTGTGGCTTGGTCTTACTTTCTTTAACCTTTCAGCTTTCCAGGTGGTTCCATCATGGATGAAACTGTGGCTGAGTACATCCGAAGGACTGTGCTAAAAATCCCAAGGGATGAAATCAAAATGATGCTGCAGAAATGGGGCTTTCTCTCTGAGGCACAGCTGCAGACTCTAAATTTCCACCAGATAAAGGACAACATTTCTCAAGAAGTTGTTCAACTCTGTGAGGTAAATTCTCTCCAAAAAATGTCAGTGACATGTAAGATGCACGAGAAGCATCATGAAAAAAACCTGAAACATTCAACTTTGGCCACAACACAGCCTCAAGTGGCACTTTGTAGTATGAAAAATGTAAAGCTGAGCTGGTAACACCATTGATTTTGTCTGATCTATAGGATCTGTGTGGAACAGACCTATACTAAGTATGCAAATATATGTTTTGAGCTCTTAAGTTACATATGGTAGATAAAAGCTCAGTATGTTAAACCTTTAAAAATATGTGTATTTCTAAATTGTAAAATAAATGCATTGATTGAGATGTCTACTCATTACAAAGTCCTGATTTAAAGCTATTTACTATGGGTAATGATAATACTAGTTTATATCTTTTAGACTTTTAATGTTTTGGGTATTTTTAGCCTTCCTTGGACAGAATTACTTCCATTCAGCATGCTGTAAGCAAAAAAATTATATTATCTAACTCTGATTTTAGTGTACCAGGGGTCTTTCTATGTGCCAGAGGGCTTTAATATCATAAGATAGATAGGTGCAGTTATTACTGATACACTGAATTCTGTAGCTTTTGGTATGATTCCCTTTGAATTTCATACTCAAAAATTGCTTACCTGGAGTGTAGATCAAACTACAGGAAAGAAATTCTTAAGTTATTCTCATAAGATAGCAAATGCCATATTCTAAAATAGCATTTTTTTCTGAAATACTTGTATCTGTAACAAATTGTGTCATGCAGTTTCTTAAAAATATTTTCGTGCTGTGGAGCATAAATAAGCAATAACCAATATGTTAAAACTCGTGACAGTGAAATACTAGTTGAAACAGCGAACAGTGAATTACTGTTGCATTGTCACAAATACTCATTAACTTTCTAATTCTTTGTGCATCACACTGTAAGGATTATGTTCCTCTTGCTGCCTTTGCAGAGGAACATTTAAACCTTGCTGAAATAGTTTTTGTTATTGATTTCTCAAAACCTGGGACCAGGTGTAGTGCCTTTGAAGAGAGTGTACATGCTGTGGGCTTCAATGCCATGTCCTTTAAACTACCAATCCTGAGATTATTTTTCACTTGATAAACTGTGGGTCAGGCTTTCTGGACCTGTAGTTCACCATGCACTCTTGTTCTTTCTAGGAAAATTCTGCAGACATAAAGCAAGCAGCAGTTCTAGACATAATTTGTAAGTAAAAAGTGAATTAAAATTTTATTTCTTTTTACTAAGTAAGTTCATAATGCTCCTAATTACATAATGATGACCTTTGTGAGGTGCAGATGCATTTGGGGTAAGCACGTCACATTTTAGATGAATCTTATTGGATGTGACCTCTTTTACAAAAAGTTCAAGATCAACAAAAGTATTTAACTCCTAACTCCAATAACAATTCACAACTTGATGAGACAATAGTTTAAATCTCAAGGTTTCTTCTAACAGTCTACATGTCTTACATTGGACAGTTTAGGTAAAACCCTTCCTTAAACATTGAACCCCAGGGATGCCCTTTATTAGCTGTTCACCAAATTACAAAAGAACTTTACATCTCTTTTAATAAAAAAAAAAATTTTGCTTTTATGGTTGCTATGAGTGGTAGTTTAAGAATGTTAATACATTATATTGCATTATCAGAAGTAATACTTTTTAAAGTAACCTGTCTATAAAAGTATTGTGAAATTCTTTGTTCCTTAATTCCTGTTTGATAATACATTATGTTATTATTGCAATTCCTGTTTTTCTTAGACAACCACATGTACCAAAACAAAAGAATGTGGAGTGTTTACCAGATGAAAAAATCAGGTAAAATATCTTTTCTTCCTGGAATTCCACAATTCTCAGCAACTTAATGCTGTACTGCCTCATATCCTACATTTTAACCACAAATGTAGTCTCATCTGGGTTTTTTCTGTGGAGAGATTTTTAACGTTTTACTGCAGCCTAGTATGGATTTTTCAATGGGGATTATCTTTAATATTTTTAGAATAAAAACATTAACTTCTCAAGCAACTATTACACATTAGTAACTGCTAACTAAATATTAATCTTTTCTCTGTATAGCAATAATATGTCTCAGAATTAAAATACAGCTTTTTGTTTAAGGTTATGCAACTTCAATTTTTTCTGCTTAATTTTGTTTCAGCAAAACTAAAAACATCTCTAAACTACTTTTTCTACCCACAAATTTTATTTCTGATTGGGTTTTTTTGTCTTATGTAACAGGAGAAGAAGTGGAATATTTTGACATAGCAGATTTCAAAAAAAAGTTTAAAGAAAGACTTCGGTCAGTCTTGAAAAATGTAAGAATAAATCCATTCTAAATTTGCTTCATGGCTCTGGTGTCAATATGTTGTTTCCATAACTGTTCCTTACAGTTTGAGTCAAGAATTAAATGGAATTGTTCATTTGAGAACGATAGGAACTGCATGTGAAAGAGGAAAAATGTATTGCATATCTGTTTTAGCAACTTCACAATTATGCTGGAAGGAAATAAAATGTAAGTTTGTCTTAAAAAATGTGACTGGCTTCAAGAAAGGCAGCATGTTGGTGGTTTTTTATCAAATCCTTGCCCAATTTGCAGGAGCCTTTTGTTGCTTTAGCTCACCAGCTTCATCTGGGCAAGGGAATAGAAAATGCCTCTGGCTGATCACCTGTGTCACTCCGTGACACCCAGGGGGTTCCCACTCACAACAGGAGAGGGCAACAAATCCAAATCACACTCACAGCCAACCAGCTGAAGTTCACATCACTCTCTTACAATAAAGGCTTGCAATATTTTAGGGTTGTTGTTGGTTTTTTTAAGTCTACCTACTTGAGTCAAGGTAAAAAGAAGTAAACAAGGAGCAAATCAAGAAGAATAGAAAAGGGAATGTTGAGACTTTTGATTTGTGTATTCTTGAGCAGTGATAAATATTCAGGTCTAAAATCACAAGTTGATCAAAAGTTGTTTCTCCAAAAATTGACATATCGGAATTATTGCCACTAGCCGTCCTTCTAAACAGACATCTTTGTGTTGTTTTCCCAAAAGAGAGATCAAAGCTTTTGTAATAAGCTATTTTCTATTTTCAACCTTCAGGAAAAAATGTATTGACAGGAAGAAAAGCAGTATTAGAGTTTCAAAGGTGATTCTTCTTTTTATCCCAGTTTGTGAGGTTATTGTTTTTCTGTGGAAATTTTATTTAGATACAATCCTTATGACACTTAGTGGGTTTTTTTAATTCAAGCAGGGTACTAAATTGTTCCGGTCGTGTGAACAAGAGAAAAAAGATTTTACACATACCTAAATGCGATGGTAAATCAAAACTTTTCTTTTTCTATCAGGTCACCATCACCTTTAAGGAATATGAGGATAATGCAATCTGGATTAGAGTTGCCTGGGGAACACCATACAAAAAACCAAACCAGTACAAACCCAGCTATGTTGTGTACCATTCACAGACTCCCTATGCCTTCATTTCTGCCTCAGTGCTGAAGAGCAACATGCCTCTGCTGTGTCAGGTACAGAATAAAACTGCTCAGACTGACTTCCCCACAGTCATGTAGAGCTATAATTGGGTTAGCTTTTAAGAGGATTGGTAAAGACGCTTTGCTTAATTTGCTAAATTATGCATTTTGGGTTTTTTTTCTCCTTAGCTCATGATAAAAATGGGGCAAACCCAAAATCTTTGGATTAGTGCATGGTGAATAAATTCAGTTTATTGGGATTTTTACTGCCCCTGAATTTAATTTCTTCACCAAGTCTTGGGCAGTATTCCATTAAATTGTCTCTTCAAGAACTTGAAGAATATTAGATCAACACTTTTAACTTCAAGAACTAAGCATATGAGCTCATCAGCGAATGCTGTTCATTTCTGCTAACTTGTGATCAGCTTTGGTAGTATTTTTTCCTCTATTTAAAAATTTTCTCAAATTTCTGTAGTAGTAATTAAATTATTTTATGATTCTGTTTGTTTATTTTTCAGCCGATAAGACTATAGCACTTAGCTTGCTAATATTATGAATGCTTTTAAATATTAACCTTAGCTGTGTAACAATCTCTGCAATGTTTTTTCAGATATGAAAATCCTAGTTAAAGGGCAGTTGCTTACCTTGACAGAAAAACATCACAATGTCTAGAGATGCTATGTTTTTTACATATTACAAACACACTGATGATTAAGACTGATGTTAAAACAATTTCAATTTTTATTTAAAGGCCCTGATTGTTGCCTCCAATTACCATGACATCCGTGAAATGGAGCTTCGAAGTCATTCTTTAAACTCCCTTAAAGATATTGTGTTTAAAAGATATAGCCAGGTGAGCCACTTCACAAGTAAATCCTAAGATAAGTCTTGCTTTTTGTTTCAGGCCTAGTTCTCACCCCCTAGCAAGGGGGAAAATTCACCTTTTCCAAGAGAACATCAAGTTAAAATAATATTGAACTACTGAGGTCGACAGTCTTTCATGAAGGTAACATTGCAATGGGGATGTAATTATTTGGTATCCCATATACTCTTTATTATTGTAATTCCTGATGGCTAAACTCAGACTAAAAATTATATGAACAATTCAGTACTAAGCTTTTTTTAGCATCCTTTCGTTAAGCTTCCTAGAGCCATGAGTTGAAGGCTGTTGGAATGGGTGCTTAGTCTGCTCATCCATGTAAAACTTGTAATAAGGAAGTGTTCAAAAATATCCTAAGACAGGCATTTTTTTTCAAAATTAGATTGGCTTTCAGACTTCTAGTAAGGGTCAAAATTAGGAAGATCATTCTTCCAGCATGAGAAATAAAAGGAAATATATTAAAGTATTTTTCAGCTAGACATTCTAAAAGTGGAACTGAACTGAGATATTTTTTCTTCTCTCTCTCCGTTTAGAACTTCCAAACTTACACTCCAAAACCTCTGCAAGGAGGGAATGTAGAACGAGAAAATGGTATGTATGTTTGAAATGTAAAGCCAGTTTATTAACGTCTTTCCTGCTGGCTTGTGAAAAGAGATTGATAAAAGGAAATGTACAAATGCTCCATTCCCATTATGTTATCCATCCCTGGTGCCTTAATACTGGCTGGCACTGGGAGAGGTCAGTATTTCCTGTGAGTGGCACTGGACATGGAAACCAAATCCATGCAATGCCCAGCATCTCACATTAGCTTCTGTTTTTCTCTTGGTAAGAACTGAAAATATAAATGGTAGAGACAACTACCTTATCAAAAAAAAAATAGTGCAATGGTTTCATTAAAACTATTATTTACTAATTTTCGTTGGAATAATCTGGTCAGAAAAACAGTATTAAAGCAGCTGACAACGTTATCTTCCTGTTTTCTTTTCCCTACTCTTTTCCCCTGCAGCAGATATAAGGATAGTTCATGAAAACAGAAGTGAGAAAGACAGAATCCACAGACTGAACCAGGAAGCTTTTGGTAGTGGTCCCCAACCAAAACTCGAATTTGCACAATACAGGGTAGGAAAAGCAACCAATTTGATTTGAAGTTTTCTAATTTTAATGTAGTGATAGTTAGATTAAATTTCAAATTTAAGAAATATTATGGGGCTTTTTAAATTTCAGGGAGGACATTTTAAAATAAATGAGTTAAAAGTCTCTGTAAGAAACAGATTGAAATTTGATCAAAGTTTTAGATCATGTTTCAGTCTTTTCAGCCTTGTGAACTCAGCATTTCAACCTGTTTTTGTAATAAAGACTAGACTTAGACTAGTAGTACATTGGAGCATGAGAAATTAAGATTATTTTAAGTACATGCAAATCTTATGCTGTGTATGACACCATAACTGACTTCTCAATGATGCATAGGTTTTATTGCATGAACAGATAAATTGAAAATTCTAAGAAATACTTAATGTTTTACAGTATTACTGAACAAGCTGCCTCTTGCTTTCAGCAGAAAACTCTGCCACACGGTGGCACCCTCAGATTTTGCTACAACATTCATCTAGCTGGAATCATGTTATCATTACCAATTGGAAACAGTCTTATTTAAACCTTTAAATGTAATATGTAATAACATATAAATAAAATATATTCATTGCTTATACTCACTGGTTAAATTTTGTGTTAACAGCTTGAGACAATGTTTAAAAGCGATCCTAAAATTGATGTGTTGGATAAAAAAGAGCCATTCAGATGTTTGATCAAGTTTTCTAGTCCACATCTTTTAGAATCACTGAAATCCTTGGCACCAGCAGGTAAGTGATCCAACTTTGTAAAATGGAGGGAAATTCCAGAGTTTTAAATATTTTTGTTATCTTACATTCTGCTTGTATCTTGCATAAGGGAGCAACTTCATGGTTCGTTTAGAAAAAGAAACATAGTAGAATAAAAATGTTGCCACTTTAAAAATTTATGTCTAAATATCTAACAGTTCTTTCTTAGAATTACTGGTTTGTACATGGGTATTCAAGCTGTGGTTTGTTTTAGTGGTTTAGTTTTGTGTTTCAGTTTTACTAAAAGTTATGAAAGGTAAATAATTGAGTACAGCTGCAATTATCCGTGTCTCTCTCTCTCTCTCTCTCTCTCCCCCCTCAGGTATGGCTGATGCACCACTTTCACCACTCCTTACGTGCATACCACATAAAGCTAGGAATTATTTTAAAATTAGAGAGAAAAAAAGCTTATTTCCAGAAAGTTTTGTAAGCCCTTAATTTAAAACTGATTCATAGAGAAATATGCAACTTATTTATTACTGGTATTAATCTAAATCATCATAATCTTTTAAAAATACCTTATTCTTTGTTAATACCTTAAAGTTTTTTCCAAATTATGGCTCATTAATTATTTTTCCATAGTTGTCTTTAACAGAAGTTAGCCTTAACTAATAAAAAAAGCTAGTTGCTAAGTTTAAACAGAGATTGTGGTTACTTTAAATTTAAATGTGACAACTGCTCTTAACTGTACTTTTGATAGTATTTGTGAAGTTAATAAAGGCACAATAATAGCTGTAGCTATTCAGTTTGCTATCATAGCTGTAGGTGGCTACAATACTCCAGGTGGCCTTTCATATTTTGGACACCTGCCCTGTTTGGAAGAGGGGGAACAGTCCCACTGAAATGGGTGGGGCTCCCTGGCTGCAGCTCAGGCGTGTTTTTATCTAAGTAGGTGAATTGTATTCTAAGACTATTTCAGGGCATGAGGGAGAATGGACTTTTGGAATATACATGTCAATGAGAAGCTTCCATCCAGCTTTAGGAGGTATTAATTCAGCTTCCAAAGTCTTTCTCATTAAGGGCAACAGCCAGTAACAAATACTTGAAAATCTGCCTGTTGCTATTATTGCCTTATGAAATTTTATGTTGGAAGAATACACTGAAAGTGGCAATATTTTCTATTGAGGAATGTACATGTTTTAGAATATCTCAGTATTTGATCCTTCTGAAATCCTTGCCCATTGCTACTGCTGTTTTTTGCTTGGGGACAAAGATTATGGAATAAACATGGCAACAGTCACTAAGGCAAACAGCTTTGCATTGTAGTTCTTTACAGTTGGTAAACACAGGTAATTGTATAGATGTTTCCCGCTTTGTTTTTTGAGATTGATTTGATCTGAAGATTCATTTAAAATGTACAAGTGTTTTTTTTTTCATTCTGTTATCTGGATTGTTTTGTGTGTACTTGATATATGTAGAATTCCAATATACTTTCAATATCTCAGTGTGCAGAAGCAGCCCTATTTCCAAAGGTTGTATGGGCATGTTTTTGAGACTGTAAATAAATGTGTAAATTAAGTCTTCGCGTAAGTTTGTTTGGCCTGACTTGAAAACGTTACTTATCATATACTGATTTTTGGTTTGGTTTTCAGCACCTCTATAACTCACACATGAAAAGAGATTTAGGACTATCTGCTAGTGGTATGGATTTTAGGAATTCCACTTGTGTAATTTAAATGTTGATTTGACAAAATACTTAACATAATGTTAGGATTCTAGAAGAATTCTAGGTTTGGTGTGATAGACATTAAGAGCTGGCTCTTAACATGTCACCATAGTTCCAGGACTCAGATCCATTAAGATTCCAGCATGCATTTCACTGTGCAACTTGTTCTTCATAATGTGCTCTCCCAAATAACCTAAATGCCTGAGATGGCAGTGATTTACCATAAAGTTCCCAAGTGCTCTAGAACACTGTGAGTGCCTGGCCTACTGCCTCTTGTTTCTGGGAAAGGCAGTCTCCATCCCCCTTTTAACATCCCCTGTTTGGTATCTCTGATTTTCAGAGATGTTTTATCTCTAAGTTTCTATAAGCAGGGATATTCCAGGAACTGCGCAGCATTTCCAGACAAGGAGGTGTGTATTTAT
Organism: Rhabdornis inornatus; assembly: GCA_013397075.1. NCBI lineage: Eukaryota > Metazoa > Chordata > Aves > Passeriformes > Rhabdornithidae > Rhabdornis > Rhabdornis inornatus. The sequence goes on along the minus strand of VWZS01006029.1, from coordinate 1,092,400 downwards.
TAACTTGTCAGGAAACATCTGCAGCTCTGGGGTTCCTTCTTGCTGAGCAGGTGTCCCCATCGAGGAGGTGAGGAGAAGGTGAGGCAAAGGGCGAATGTGGAGACCAATCTTGTCTTCCCCATTGCAGTTGGTCTTCCAGCAAGCTGGAAGTTTGGGGTTGCACTAGATGATGTTTAAAGGTCCCTCTTAACCCAAACTATTCTGTGCTAACCCCAAGCAGCAGAATGCCTGCAGCTGAGGGCACAGGGGCTGCAGGAGGAACACACATCCTGGGGCTACACCTATGGCATAACTCTTACCAATAAACGGTGTTCATCTCTTCCCTTAACTTGACCAGCTATAGGGGAAAAACCTCTGTGTGTTGTGTTGGTGATTCTAATATCAAGAAATCATAGAATATTCTGAGTTGGAAAGGGACCCACAAGTGAAATCCCAGCCTGNAAGCGGAGCGGGGGCCGAGCAGCTGACAGCAACATGGCGGCGGCGGCCGGGCGGCGTGGCGGGGGCTTGGGACGGCCCCCCGCGCCCGTGAGGGATGTGCCGCTCGCCGGGGAGCTGGTACGGCCCTCGGTGACAGAGCTGTCCCAAGTGCGGACCAACATCCTGTGCACCGTGCCCGGCTGCGGGAAGGTGCTGCCCAACAGCCCGGCCCTCAACATGCACCTCAGCAAGGCGCACCCGCTCCAGGTACCGCCGTGAGGCCGGGCCGGCCCCGCCGCCCCCTCCCGCTCGGCCCTTCCCCGTGCTTGCGGGGCTCTGTCGTGGCGCAGCGCCGTGTTNATAACTCTTACCAATAAACGGTGTTCATCTCTTCCCTTAACTTGACCAGCTATAGGGGAAAAACCTCTGTGTGTTGTGTTGGTGATTCTAATATCAAGAAATCATAGAATATTCTGAGTTGGAAAGGGACCCACAAGTGAAATCCCAGCCTGTGACTAAGAGTGTTTTCCAGATGCTCCTGGAGTGCTGTCAGGCTGCTGCTGTGGCCACTTCCCGGGGGAGTGTTCCAATGTCCGACTAGCTCTGGGTGAAGAACCTTTTCCTAATATCCAGCCTCACCTCCCGCCAGAGCTTGGCCCATTCTCTCGTGTCCTGTCACTGATCAGCGGAGAAGTCAGTGCCTGCCTCTCCACTTCCCGGTGCAGCACGATAGGCGCAGCCCCTGGGCCGTGCAGCTGAGCCGCCTGAGCGGTGTGCAGGGGCGGGGGCCGTGCCCAGGCTGGCACTCGCCGCTTCCGCCGCGTGTCCCGGTGCTCCCGGTGCGCGCGCTTTGTGCCGCGGGAGCGCGCACGGGCCCGCGCTCCGCCGCACCGCTCGCAGNGCGGCCGGCTCGGGTCCGGGTACGGGGGACCGCTGCGATATTGGCTGTGCTGGGGTTTGGTTCGTAATGAGACTGAGTGGGGGCGTGGTTCCTCACCCTGAGAAGAACTGGGATTCTTCCGAGAGGTTCGGAGACAATTGGGATTATTCAGCCTGGGAAAGAGGGTGTTTTGGTGTGACCTAATTGAGGCCTTCTAGTACCTGAAGGGAGCTCACAGGAAGGATGGGGACAAGAGCCTGGAGTAGCAGGACGAGGGGGCATGGGTTCAAATGAAAAGAGAGTGGGTTTGGGTTAGATATTAGGAAGAAGTTCTACAGTGTGACGGTGGGAAGGCCCTGGCACAGGTTGCCCAGAGAAGCTGTGGCTGCCCCGTCCCTGGAAGTGTCCAAGGCCAGGTTGGATGGGACTTGGAGCCACCTGGGATAGTGGAAGGTGTCCTGCCCATGGCAGGGGCGTGGAACAAGATGGTGTTCAAGGTCCCCTTCCAACCCAACCCATTCTGTGATTCCAGATGGGAATAATGAAGTGTTTCTCATTGTCTCTTGTTTAAATTTTCCATCGTGAAAGGCCCCTGCAAGTCCGTGTATAAATACACAAGTGTGTGCCTGTGGACGGGCTGAGCAGTTGTGTTGAGGATTCCTCTAAAATTACTTACAGAAAATAACCAATTTTGCACATTTTTGTAAGCATACCACCGGTAGTTAGGAGTTCTTTGGGACTCAGCTTCTGTTGCTTTACTTGGTTATCACCAATCTTTTTGCAGTAAAACTTTTAAAGCCCGACTTCTGAGGTGCCGTGCAAACATGCAGCATTTCCTAACCTTATCAGCTGGCAAACCATCTCCATCCCTACACCGAGGGCTGTTATGCTGGGGTTTTGTTTGGTTATTTTTTAAATGTCTGAGCTAAAAAAACCGAGCAAAACAGATGGATGCCATTTTGGAAACAAGCCCTCATTTCCATAATACTCCTGAGCTAAGCATGTGCTGGGGGGGAGGAGAACCACAGTTCAGCAGGCACACATTGAGAGTGGGCCTTTCGGAAAGATATCCTTGTTTTTCCCAAAATCATAATGCCAAATGTGCAAGGACAAATTGTATTCCTGGAAAACTTCAAGTGCAGCATTCATAGCTGCATTCTGAAAGTGCAGCGTCAGTGGGTGAACAATAAACATCCCTGTTTTGTGAAATGGCTGCAGAGTCAAGTGTGGGTCACACGTGCTCGTTGGTGAGGTACAAAAGGAAAGTGTCAAGTGTGCTTGCTGTCTCCTGTCTCTGGGATGTTTTAATCTCATTTCCTATACGTACTAATAACTTTACTGTGTGTTATGTGTTAGACCTCACATGTTCATATGGGGGGAGGTACAGCAGAAGTTCAAAGTGTTCTTTCAGGTCAGCAGAGTAATTTTGGTTGTGAGCTGATGCTCTGAGCGTGCACTGCAGCTGGTGGGTTACATAACTCAGGGTATGATGGGTGAGGAAATGCTGCTTTCTCACCCAGCTTGCTGTTAGCCACCAGTGCCTTGAAGAATTAGAGCATAGTCCATACACCTAATTACTGAATCTTGTGGTGGCTTGGAATAAATACTGAAATGTGGATGGATGCAGATTTTCAGAAACTTCTTGACTTGTTTCAAGGGCATTGTAATTGAGACTAAAATATTGTTGAGGCTTAAGGGAGGCTAAATATTTTAATATTGGTATTATTCCCTTTTAAGAGGTAGTTGATTCCCCAAATAAAAATAATTTAGTAGATTGCATTTATTAGTGAAATATTAAATTAATGAAGAGGCAGCTTTGCAAATGAGATGGTGAGAAGCTGTTGGGGAAGGAGAGAACATAGTACTCCTGAAGAGAAGGGAGAATGACTTGGTTGATTTTCATTAATAAAAGGAGCACCAATAGAATGTTTTGATACCAAAACCCATGAGGGATTGCAGTGGCAAAGGAAAGACATTTACATGGAGATCACCCTGTAAAAACAGAGTCAAGTGCAGCAGTACCAGGTTTTAGTCTTGTGAAGTGATAACAAACAGTTTGGTCAGCTCTGGTTTGTAACAGAAATAACCTGAGGTGGGAAACACTTGCAAAACAATTTGGTCATACACAAACGAGCATTTAGGGTAAAGCTGCTGTGAGAAGGGCAATCCTAAAATATGGCAGGGGGATATTCTATGTCAGTACTGTAGGGTAAGAATCTGATTCAAATAAGTTAAAATGAACCCAGATGTGTAGAAAATAAATGCTAAGGGTGATGAATGGCAAGTGTTTCTGACAAAGAGAAATTAGAAGAATTTGGCTTGTTTGGCCTAACAAAGGAAGATAAAAAGTGTTGATATATAAATTTTTATTTACTGGCTCCTTGACAGAGGATAAGCCAAGAAGAAAAACTGAGAGCAGTTGATATAAATAGAGCTTTAATATATTAGACTTGAATTTTTTATTTCAGTTTTTTGGTCTTTTTTCTGTATTATGAGAAGAAGGGAAACTGCTTCTGTGTAGTTTAAAATGAAGCTAGAAGAGTTCATGTAAAGGAGAGAATTCTGTGGATTCCTGTGATGACAGGGAGGCTGTAGCCAGTGTGAACTGGAAAGGATGGTATACCCTTGGGGTAGCTTACTCAAGTACTGCATTACCACGATAGTTGTTGCAATAAGAATAAATGTACTTCTCTCCATGTCCTATTTAGTAAAGAAATGGCTGAGCTTCTGCTGCAAAACCCCCCATGTTTTAAATAGTTGCCTACAGTCTACTGCAACATAATTTAAAATTAATCCTTGGGAGTAAGCCTTTCTGGGGCAGGAAAGCAAGACGTCACTAAGTTCACCTTGACTGAGTCTGTAGCAAGGACTGTTAATTCCCGTTTTCTGAGTTGTTGTCACAAGCCATGTCAATATTCCTTACAGTGCAAGTGTCTGCACTGGGAGAAGCTCACTGGACCAATTCTACCAATAATTTTGGTGGATGGATGTTGTAGAAACATGGGACATAAGATAGGTAAGGAGGGGAGCTGTGAGAATGTCTAAAACAGGACCGGCCAGATGGGCTTTGAGAAGATGGAAGATTAGAGCCATGAGGACTTGGGATAGGTCAAAACAAGATTACTGTCCATATACGGTATCTTGTATGCATAGTATCTCTCACAACTAACGTGTTGTGGTCTCTGCCACTAACGGCTATGTTCCAGCTGTTAAAAAAAGCATCTTATTGGTGTCTCTAAAGCTTTTTAACACTTGGTATTATTCTATACCTTAGTATTTCAGTAGTTCTAAATAACCTGACTGTGGTTTGTCTGTTAAGTTGCTGAGTGCATTTCCCATATTGCCCTGTCAGTTGTTGGGTTGTGATGTTAAATATAACACACTTAATAACTTTTTATTTAGGAATAAGTAACTCTAATTGCTAGTTACTCAGTGTATGGGTATCATCTGCAGTGGGAGAGGCCAAACATAGCTTTGACTTAAAGACAGAACATCTTTTCTTCTGAGGACTTTGACATGTGATGAAAATATTCTGTGTAAAGTCAGGGTTAAAAAGTGGAATTGGGGCTGGAACAGCTAGATTCCTTTGTGTTGTGTTCCTGTTTAGGGCAGTGGCTCTAGGAGGTACAACAATAGTCACAGTGATGATTCAGCAGAGATAGAACTGGCCTGTTAATGAATGGGCTGTCCACAGGGAAAACTGCTGTACATAAAGGTGCTTAGAAGGTTAAAATGTTACATGAAAACTCCCTTTTTAGAGAATTAGTCCAGGTTTTCTTGATATGGTGGCTGATCATTTTGGTCAAGAGGCTCTAAACATTGCTTCTTTGAGTCTGGTATGTCATTAATAAACTTGTGGCAATGTCAGCAAGTAGCAGTGTTGAGTGTGTGGAAATATAAATGAAAAATTGCTTGAAAGGATTACATTTTACAAAGTATCTTAGCTTAGGAGGTGATTTGAGGGAAACCAAAATCATTGAAATATCCCCTCCCCAGCTTCCTGAGGTGTAAATGAGAGGACTTCAAAAGCAAGGCATGGGTGGCTGAGGACAGCATTGTTGGGTTATGAGTAGCTGCAGGTGGGTGAGAGGTGGGAGTGTGAGCAGTGAAGCCCTTTGGGCCCTGGCAGCTGAGGTACATATTTTGTTTGCTTCACATTGGGAGGAGACTGTTGTGCTTTGTGCATTCTCTGTGTTTGGTGTAACCTGTGTAAACACAACCACCTGGAGATCTGCCCAAAGAGGTGGCTAGGGAGGGACTGGTGTGAAATCAGCCTGCCACTACTGACTGTGCTCACTATCCTCATGCTAAGGAAAATCAGGTGCAGGGTTCAAACAGGGCATGGTCCCATTTCTTCCCTCAAAAATCATCTTGGGGATGCCACCATGGACTACAGTAACTGGCTCTGGAGACTATTTGGCCTCCAGTCTCAGGATGGAAGGAGGCTCACAGATACTCTGAGCATCAGATTTTAAGTAGTTCGCTTTCAATTTTTTGCTTAGATGCTGATGCCTCTAAGCATCTGCATCTAAGCAAAATGCTTCCACTGAGACCCTTTCAAATAGGGTATGTCTAGAGGTATATGTCTTGTCTGGTTTCCATGCCTGTGTCCTCAGTAGGAAGGGATTCTATGTGGTTGAACAATCTGCACAATCCCACTAGTATGTCCTTCTTATTCCTTTTGAGGTCCTCTTTGAGCAAGTTGTGTTGCTTTCTTCTATGTACACGTGAGGGTCAGTGAGACAGCTCCCATGGAAAGCCTGGATAGATTGGTCACTTAGTATTTGGAGGGTCAGAATTAGCATACCAGTTGTTTCATAGACTTAAGTGAGATTTGGTTTATGATCTAAATTAAGTGGCAGAGCGTAATTGGCATTTTTCATTTTATTACAAGTAAACTCTAAATAGTGCTAACAGAATTCCAGCATCAAGGAAGTGTTGTGTTTCAGTGACTAATCTTAATGGAGCTTCACATACTGTGCTACTAACCAGTAAAACCACATTGAATCAGCAGTCTAGGGTAGTATCTGTATGGAAATTTTTTTTGGCTCAAATAACAGGAAACATGGGACAGGGAGTCACTTGGTAAAATTAAATAGTACAGTACCACTATTCCATGGAGCTTGTTGTAATTGCACCTGGTAATTTTGATGGAATATTCGCAAAGTGGCATCCACACAGGGAAAAAACTCCATTTCAACTTTCAAATCACATAGCAAAGTGCCTCCAACTCATTGAGATGTGTAAACTCAGTGAGCTATAGTTGGTGTGTATTCTGAATATTGTCTTGAATATGCAAACCTGTAGAATTGTCAACTTCTTAACTGGTTCTTTTTCAGGATGGAAAACTTAATGCACCAATAAGGAAGGGTTTGAAAACTTCACAGAAATTCTACTGCTGTCCTATTGAAGGCTGCCCTAGAGGACCAAACAGACCATTTTCCCAATTTTCTCTTGTAAAACAGGTATTCCTGTTTCCTGAAGTATTTTCACACTGATTTAGTCTTGTCTCTACTCCAGAGAGTGTGCACTTTTGCATACAGATACAAGCATAACCTCTCAGCACGCAGGCAGAAGTTAGAGAACTGTATGCAGCAACTCCAAGTGCACATGTGATTCATGAGTTTGCATGTTTGCATGTTGATATTAGAGGACTTGAGCCTTCTGATCAGACAGACGTCAGTGTGTTCTTCTAAACTAGATCAGACCCCTCTCCACAAATAAAATAGATGGAGAAAGATTAAAAAAGAGGGGGAAAAATAGCCGTAGCAATTGATGAAAGTTTAAACTGTGGCTGATGCTTTTAACGGCTTTTTCAAGTGGTCAAGGTTTAAGAGTTTTTCTGTGCTTTAATATCAAAATGCATTTGTTTACTATTTAACCAGCTTAAGAAAACATGTAAGACTTGTTTCTGCACTAGTGAGCAAAAAGAGCACTGTGCTGCAGTAGGTTACCTGTGCTGAGCTGGAGACCCTGTAGGAGCTGAGTGGCACTTGGTGCCATAAATGAGAAGGAAAAATTCTGGTGTTTGCTCTGATGTTGACCTGTACAACTTAAGATTGTTTGCTCAGTTGTAGATCTTCAGGCGTGTGCACATGTTGCAGCATAGACTTCTTGTGCTCTTTTGGCAAGGTTGGTCTATAGATTTATTGATGCCCACAAGAAACCTTCAATAGCATTAGAATAGGTAAATGTTTATCTGTGTTTTTAAGATGCATGTAGTATCAGCAGATTTGCAAACTTCAGAATCTCTCTATTGACTTCTTTAAACTTATTTGAAGTAACACTTTAAAAAAATAATTAATGCTGCACTTCAGCTCTACTTAGCAACTAAAAAATTGCAGATATTTTCTCCCCTAACCATGATTTTCTTTTTTTAATCTTCACTGAAAGCTAATGTTTACTTTCCCTTGTGTATTCTAGCACTTTATGAAAATGCATGCTGAAAAGAAGCACAAATGTGATAAATGTAGTAACTCCTATGGCACAGAATGGTATTTGAAACGGCATATAGAGGTCTGTGGCAAGACTTTCCAGTGTACTTGCGGGTGCCCTTATGCCAGCAGAACAGCATTACTGTCTCACATTTACAGAACTGGCCATGAAATCCCTGCAGAACACAGGTAAAAGTGAAGCGGTGAAGTTATGATACATTCATCACCAAGTCCTGTGTGTCTCATGTGCTTGCTGCCTTTTTGTCTCCTTTTTGTTGATTAAATAGGAAATAGGATCATGTTTTAGCTGAAAAGCAGTTTGCAGTTTCTTTGTTGCTTTTGGGAGTTTCTGTTTTGTTGAAGGCAGTGGTGATCATCTAATCAGTAAGATCTGGTTTCCCTACATAGAAAACAAAAAGTACTGATGACACTGCAGTGCTTGGCATAAATGGTGGTGGTTCTTGTTGCATCTGCTTTTGCAGTTCTGTGAGAGTAGAGATGATTTGGAAATGTTTATAGCTGGTAACTGAGGTGTGGAATGCAGTTCAGATTATTTTCTTGTACAGTCTAGTCATTGTTGCAATTGTTGGTGGATGTATTTTTTACCATCTCTCTCTGCATGTTTATGCTTATAGTTTAAATATGTATATATTTTTATTTCATAAAAGGCAATCTACTTTCTGAGGCCTAGCCTGTCTTTGAGGTTGAGCTGCTGCAAAATTTAAGTTTTGTATGAAGAGTTGCTAATTTTTATCTTCCATTTCCATGAGAGACCATTACCTGTACACATATTTTAAGAGCTCTGTCCCTTCAATGCTCAGTCTGAGTCAGTGTCAAAATAACACATTAAACGTCTTCAAATCTGAATGCTTAATGTACAGAGGGGAAGAAACCATATAAACTTGCACATCCATTTGGAAATATGTCTCCATAAGGGGTAATGTTTATTCTTTTTTAAAATGAGAGAACGAGGAATGACATTTAACAAAATTGAACTTTATGGAGTCTTTTTATGTTTTAATCTGGATTAATTGTCTTCTCATATCCAACCTCATCTGTGACTTCAGTTTGTATTTTCAATGCAGTGACTTAAAAGAATGGACGGCAGATGTTCTGTGTTTGAAAGAAGTGTAAATTATTGATCTCATGTTCACAGGGATCCTCCTAGTAAGAAAAGGAAAATGGAGTCCTCCGTACATAATCAGCAGTTGGCAGAGAAAGCAAACGAAGCATTCAGCAATACACACAGTACTGCTCCTGGCACTCAGGAATTGGAATCCTCTGAAGTGAAAGTAGTGGCCTCTCTTGAAGGCTCCTGCAGTTCTAACTTCACGAACCAAATGCAGCCAAAATGTGCACCAAAGATGCTTTTACCCAAGCCCAAGGTGGCTTTGGTTAAACTTCCAGTAATGCAGGTTGCTCACTTGCCTGTGTATGTATCTGCAGCAGACTCTTCTGTCAAACCTGCTGTAGTGGCTGTTGATAATCAAGGTTCAGTTGTAAGTACTGTTCATTTATTGCCTCAGTCTATAGGAATTCTGATTCCAGCCCTGGAGGCAGAAACACTTGTATTTAAAGACAGTATGCCTGTTTCAAAAGTGACGACCTCTGGTGATCGTGAACCAGTAAGTACTGGTGTACAAGTTGAATTGGACAAGGTTACATCAAATAACACAGGGCAAGAGCTGGGGAGTGTTTGTCACAAGAACAAAATTTCTTCAATAAATATACAGACTGACTTATCTTATATCTCACAGAGCTTTGTACCAGCTGCAGCCTGGACTCCTAATTCTTCTGTGTCCTCTTGTTCTCAGACAGATCTGTCATTCAGTTCCCAGGTTTCATTACCCATCAGTGTACAGACACAGACACTACTGCCTGCTTCCAAACTGACTTCATCCATAGCTGCTCAGACTGATGCTTTCAGTCAAGGCTGTTTTCCAACGTGTGGCATTTCCAGAGAGACTCAAACCAGTAGGACACAGGACTGTATTGATGGAAGAGTACAGATGGACCAGGCTGTAATGTGCAGTGATATTTTTGACAGTGTTCCTTCATCATATAATGTTTCTACTCACATTGAACTTCCAGAAAACAATTTAATGCCTGCAAATATAGATCAAACCTTGCTGCAAAGAAGTAGTTGCAAGAGCCTGAATCAGGATACAGTTAAGTCTGAATCCCTTATCAGCTTCAATACACAGACTAATATACTTCCACCTCAAAATACAACAGATAATCAAACCCAGACAATGGACCTGCTAAGTGATCTGGAAAACATCTTTTCAGGAAACATGTCTGGCCAGACACTGGATAATCGTGGCCTTTTGTCTGAGACAAGTTCAAATGCTGACACACATCTTCCATCTGGTCCATCACAGAGCACAGGGATAGACTTCGACATTGAAGAGTTCTTTTCAGCATCCAACATCCAAACTCAGACTGAAGAGAGTGAGCTTGGTACCCTGAACTCTGAGCCAGTTTTGGAATCACTGGACATTGAAACTCAGACTGATTTCTTATTTTCAGATAGTGCCACTCAATCATATAACTGTCGAGGCAATTCTAACTTTTTAGGTTTGGAGATGTTTGATACACAGACACAGACAGACTTGAATTTCTTTTTGGACAGTACTACCCATCTGCCTTTAGGAAGTATTCTGAAACAGTCCAGTTTCTCAATGAGCACTGATTCATCTGATACAGAAACCCAGACAGAAGTATATATGGCTACTAAAAATACACCTACTCAGAATATTGAAAGCAAAGTCCAGCTCAGTAGTGCTGAGACACAGACTATGGATAGCTGCTTTGAGAATCTGGGGAGTTTATTCCTTACCAGCAATGAAACACAGACAGCAATGGATGACTTCCTTCTGGCTGACTTAGCCTGGAATACAATGGAGTCCCAGTTCAGTTCAGTAGAAACACAGACCTGTGAAGAGCTGTGCTCCTTGTTCCAGAGCTCTGACAAGCCCAGTCATTGAGTGCTACATGATATAATTCTTTCCTGTGGTTTGAATTTAACTTATTGGGGTGGGAGAGATGGCTTTACCAAGTGATCCACTTATCATTATTGAATGTACTTGTCATGAGCAGTTGACCTAAGAGACTTTTCATGCTGAAGGTACTCTACTGAATATGTAACTTTACATAAACAATGTGTGTATAAATAGAGGGGAAAGGGGGGGGCTGTAACGTTAATGTACATTTGAACCTTAAAACATTATGTGGTGCCTATGTTTTTTCCTCAAACTTCTTTACAAAGCTGTTACTGCTTTCATCTAAGTGGAAGAACATTTAAAGTTGTTCTCTATATATCTCTCTCTATTCCTGGCTTACATGCAGGGTTCCAATGTGCTGGACCAAAACCCTGACCTGTTCAATTGAGATGCTTCCCTGAACTTACGGGGGAGGATTCTATTAGTGTAAGCTACTTCTGTTTACTTTTTTTAGTAGCTTGTATTTTAAATCCGGCATGAGCATAATCAGCCGTATTGTCTTCTTTTACTTTATGCCTTCACAGCTCTTTCTCCTGCATAAGCTGACATTTTCCAAATACCTGTCCAAACACTAGACATATAGAGATTCTTGAACTGTTGAAAATATTTATTATTAAAAATGTGTGTAGAAAGCAGTATTTTTTTTTTGCCTTGAGTGGCACTAATGCTCTTTGAAGGGTAGGAAAAGAACTTGGAATTTGTAATTGTAGGGAAAATTAGTATGTCGTCCTTTAAGATAGTGTAATAAATGGGACTAACATTTTTAGAGTCTTCAGAAGGGATTTGCTTAAATTATTTCTGTCTGTAAGATGCAAATGTTACAATGTGTGTGCCTCAGAGACTGGAATCATTTGGTTTTGCTGAAATTCTCCTAGCTTTATTGAGATATGAGTTGAGAAATGTTACAGTGGTTTACTACCTTAAGAGAAATCTTTAAAAATGGGAAATTAAATTCCTTAAAACACTCACCTTGACTTCGGTTTTCGGACTTCCTGCTTCCAAAAACAATTGGAATCCATACTGCAGAGCTGGGAGATCAGCTCACAGTAGCCCTTCCAGAACAGCTCTATCTTGCTTTTGCACTTTGATCTGCAGCCCTCAGTTCCTGCAGCTTTCACAGTTTCCCTGAGTATAGACAAATTCACACAAACTGATTTTTCAGAGAAGAAGCATATGACCTCTTGGCACCTTTTTTTTTTAATGTTTAGGTTCCCCTCATGCCACTGTTTGCAGTATTATTCATTTACATTAAGCCAGTTGTGAATGTATGTTGGAATTTGGCCTTAAGTAATTTTTATCTCTTAATACAATATCTGTGAATTGTAGGCCTCTGGTTTTGTACTGGACAGGTTTTAGTTTCTGTTACCTTAAAGGAAAACTCTTCATTGCAAATTCCTGGGCCTGTAACAGACTTTACTCCTCCATTGTTAGAGGAGAGGTATTGGTTGCATATTTACTGTGCAGCCCAGCAGCAAATGTATGTCCAAGCCTTAGGTTTTGAGGACTCCCTATGCTTTGTGCTGCATATTCTCAATGCAAGGATGTGGGAATGAAGTTACTCGTACATTGCAGCCAACTTGTTTTTCTTGCAGATGAGCAATACCTTTATTTTTCCTTTTTTTTTCTTTGTCTTTTCCTAATACTCTTTATTTGCCGTGGTATCTTTATCTTTGCTGAAATAATCTCTTTAGATTAATCCTGAAACTCACATTTTCCTTCTGAAACCCCATCTGTGTTGCCTGTTTGATTTTTCAGTATTTCTAGGTATGATTTCAGACACTTCCAGTCTGGCTGAAGAAACTGCAGAATGGAATCTTGCAGTTCCTCAGGAAAAAGTAACTCTGCTGGGGGATGCCCCCAGGTTTCACAATGTCTGTAGAGTTCTCATCTGAAGAGTGGGATATATTTAAAAAAGGAAGGCCTCACTTGTAATTTTGTTTCTTGTGAAGATATGACTGACTCATATTTACCTGCCTACTTTGAAATTGAGAGATAAGATAAAGAACAAAATTAGGTTAATTTATTCTATTGCAATATCTTTCTAGTAATGTTGCAACTTCACATTTTAAAGTGTTTTTCCTTCTCCTTTCTTCCCCTGGCTAGAATACCAGACAACACTTCTTCATACACTGATTTTTGTGTTTCCCATGTGCAAGTTGACATATGAAAGAGAGGCAGTTCCTATAAACCTGGTTTGGGAAAAGGGTATTTTCCACAGCTGTAGAAAGCTGTTCATTACCTCTGAATTTAGAAAGTCAGTCTTTACTCTGCAAGAGAAGGAATCTTTGGTGCTGAGGAGCAGAATTACTGAAGGGTTTGAATTGTAGCCATCGGAGAGATAGCGAGGTTTAAAGTACTTTGAAACTAATTTACAAATTAGAGCGATAATTGCCATGTTACTGTGTAAGCCAAAGCTTTCAGTATCAGGGACTGTCAGGAAAAGACCCAAAAGTTTGTGTGGATGAAATCTTATCATGTAATCATTACCCAGTTACTGTACTTTGTAATTAAAAGTATTTCTGAGCTTTGTGTGTTTTATTAGAACATGCACATTGCAATCCTTTCAGTCATGCTATTGGTTTAAACCAGTTTGGACTTTAATTAGGTGAACACAGTACTATAACATGAAGTAATTTATTTAAAGTGCAGTATTAAGAAACTTATTAAATGTCTGCACTGTCTTTGGAAAGACAAAATTAACTTCTGACCAAAGTTAATTTCTTTCTTCACTGATTTGGTTCTCCATAAATTATTCATAAAAATGAAAAACAGGTTTGGATCATGTGTGTCAGTTTGGATTTATTAAGTATTTTTCTGAAAATGTGGAGACTTCATGGTTTGGTGAATCCCACACAAATCTTCATTAAATGTGGTCTGAAATACTGTTGCTGAATATTAGGAGTTCCTCACATTTAAACAAATTCTTGAAAAAGGCTGATTTTCTATTTTTGTCTTTGTTACAAAATAAACTTCAGACACAACTATTTCTGGGTAGAACTAAAATGATACTTATCTCCCTTTTTCTGCGGTTTGTCTCTGATTTGATTTTCAAGGCACTGTGTTGTAAGTATTGGTCAGCAGTGACTTACTATCTTACTCTTTTTTGTATCCTCTTGCCATTAGAGTTGCTATACAGAAATTAACATCAGATTCTCTGTAGCCTCTTAGCCCAATTTTTTTTATCTGGAAGTGATACTAATGTTACGTGTACGTACCCTTTGTGTTTCTTGCTTAATTCTGTTAAGCTGTGATTGCTGGATCTTGATCTGGATTCCTGTGTAACACTTATAAAATTCAGTATTTTTGTAGTTTCATTTGTGCTTTTCTTTAATATATAGAGTGGAACAAAGGAAACAGCAGATTTGGGACTTGCATTCTGTGAGAACATAAGCATAAATAAGCTGAAAAATGAAAGGTCTGTCTTGTTGCCTTCTATATTTGTTTGTCAGAATGCTAAAAGTTTGTCTGACAGATGTTTCTTCTTCTTATGGCTTTATTTGTGTCTGTTTCTACTAATACACCTGTGAATACTTTCTGCTGTGGGTAGGGAGGGAGTTCCCCCCAAAACTTTGTGTTGGCCTAGAAAAATTGGTAGTTTTAAGTCAGAGTTTGCTAATGCTACATATTCTTAGTTATGCGAAGCTGCTTGTGTCTAGAAAATTCTCACTTCCAAAGGATATGAAAGCATTAAAAATGTATTTATACTTGCAGCTGTAAATTAAACAGCTGCAAAAGAAACCTTGTGAAGCTTCATTTAGTTTTGAACAACTTGATCAGTGTCTGTAACTTAATGTACGTAACTAACTCCTTACAAATTTTTATTCCAAGGCATAATACGCAGGGTTTTTTGTTGGAAACAAGAAGCTGAATTTTCCTGTTAGTCATATGGACCCCAGTTGTGTAGGGGCAACAGAACAAAGAACTGGTGACTGCCTTCCTCTTGTTCTAAATCCTTATGCTGCTAAGATGTGAGTTGATTGTTTTGTGAGGCTGGGTAGAAACATAAGAGTTGGCAGGATTGGGGGCTTAGGGGGCTAGAGGGGGTTTAGTAGCCTTTTAAATTTAGGGAAACTTAATAGAACTGATATTGAATCAACATAGGGAGCTCAGCTTGCAAAAGAACATGTTCCTGAAATGGCAGCTGGGAGGTGAACCAAATGTACTTGCCTTTAACATTAAGGTTGTACAGCTTCCTTTGCTTTAATATATTTCTGACATATGCTGATTTTTTTAAACATTATCTTGATATGTACCGTTGACTGTTCCAGATACATTCACACCAAATTGCTGGTAGCTTTCTGGGCCTTGCAAGCTTTTTCATTCCTGTTTGGTTTAAGGTGCTGCTATGCTTGTGTCCTGGTGGGATGGACTTCGTGTAAGCAGGCTGCCATTGATAACAGGAACACTGTGAGATATGGCTGTTCAATGGTAGCAAACCAGTGTATGGTGCAATCAAGCATCTTCTGTTTCTTTTCTTGTTTTTCAAGAGTTGATGTGAACTTAAATGTGTATGAGAAGGACTTGCTGCTTAGAACACGACTGAATTCTCTTGTTTCAAGTGCCATTGCTATGCAATGAACAGAACTCAGTGCTCAGCCCATGGTCAGGGTGAGGGAATGTTTGTGTTTGTGTGTGTGACTCTTCACTGGAAACGTAACCAGACAGCCTGAAACGGTGGAAACTCCTCAAGGAATCACCCAGTTAAATAACAGAAGTCCCTTTACTTGTGACCATTTTTCATATGCTGACTTTACAGTACCTTCAACAACTAGTAATGGAATATAATAGACGACTTATGGTGATGTCAGCTCTACATTTTGCAACATCCAGTGCTTTACATGCTTCAAGCGCCTGCATGCAGAGCTAGATTGACAGCATCTCTGTCTACAGACATTTGCAAGTGCATCTGTGATAAAGCTAGATATGAAAGGTGGCCATATCTTTACATTTGAAAGACTTCAACACCTGATTACAATCTCATTTGAATTTGTAATTATTTGGAATGAATGAGTAGTAAATCTCATGGGTGAGTCTTTCCCAACGCGTGTGTGAGTTAATCTCAGCAAGGCTGAGAAATGTCTTTAAAATATTTTTCTTTTCATTACTGGTGGGATTTTTTTTAGTGGACAAATCTAGTTTTCAAAGGATATTCATGTTTAATTCTTGCTATTTAAGCCAGTAAGCTTGCAGTGACCAGACAAAATCAAGCATTCATTTCTTAGACTTATTTTACAAGTGACAATCCCAAAGAAGGAATGTTGTCCTAGTAACTGTGAAGCTTGTAATTACATTATTGCATGCAGAGAAAATCTTGTGCCAAAATACTGTTTCGTATTTCCCTCTGTTGGAAACTGAAGTGTTACACAAAGCTACTAGTAAGTTATTCACAAGTATTGAGATGTTTTGTTCACAAATGAAGCACTTACTCAGTCCTGTAAATTATACATATTTTGGAATAAAGTTAACTTCAATCATTTTTTGCCTTCTGTTTTAATGGCCATGACCTCTGCCTGCAGAGGCCTGGGTGGGGGATCCAGTGCCTATTGGCAAGTACCACCCATTGCTCCTGAATGTCTTATTTTTATTTTACAAAATCTCTACCAACTCAGAAGCTTTCAAAATGTATCTTACAATGTAAGTTCTTGATCTTTGGAGGTGTCTCTGTCTCAAACCTCTCATCAGCGCATGCAAAATGTCATCTTTACCTTGTACATGCAGTGGAGTGAAAACCTCTGCAGATTCAGCTCTGTGATAGATGCCTCACCTCTACAACAGACTCTCAGGACATGGCTCCTTTGCTTTCTTCCTCAACCTTACCATCCACCCCTTCTGTAGCTTTTAAGATCTCTGGTGTCATAATACCAACTAGAAATTCAGCTGCATTATGATGGTTGGTTTTCAAAGTATCCTATTCTCTCTAAAACCTTATGATTTTGTAATGTATTTTATATAACTGAGAAGATATTTTTTGCTACTGTAAATATTTTAAAACCTCCAAACCCTAGAGTGGCTTGGTTTGAGTATGTCTCATACTCTATCCTTTTTCTTCCTATACAGTTCCCCATGCTTAGTGATGATGCCACCATTTTCTGTTAGTTGGAGGATATAAAATGCTGATTTGTGTTGTTACCTGTAAGTCTTGCATGTGTGATTCAGAGGAAGTGAACGGGCAAAAACCTCGTGACTGAAGGTTCATCTGCACTCTTCCCTCAGCTGTAGTCCTGAATGAAGCATTCCCTGATGGACAGCAGGAGGCTGCTGTGTTCAGCCCTGTCACAGTCCCAGGTAAGCATTTACAAACAGCAGCATTCAGGTATTTCCAGAGTGGAAATGGAGGTATTTATGGAAGGGAGGATGTCATAAATATGTAGAAAGTAAATTCCTGTTCAGAGCGTTTAAAATCATGGAATGGTCAGATGTGTAAGATCTTTCTGGGAGTAACAGACATATTCTCATAATGGGGTTGGTTCTGCTTTAGATGAGGCTGTTGCTTCAGGCTTTTCGTTATTCAGAAAATATTTGATTTATGGGCAAAAGTCAGGTATTTTGACAGACCGCACCTCTGGAAACTTTACAAATGGTAGACAATCTGAAAGGCAGGAAAAACTAACTCTTGATTGAGAACAGACGGAGAAGAAAGTGGCTGTTCAGAGATAAGGAAGACCCATCTGTATTCAACTACTGTATTTTCAAACTACTTTCTTGCCTGCTGTTACTGAGAATTTTGCTGGCAGTGGAAGTGTTCCTGCCTGGTTTGGGTTTAGTTCCTGAATTTCCTTCACTTGAAATTGCATGCTGGCAAGCTGATTGTTTTCCATCAGAACAATGCAGTTAGGGGCTGATTTTCTTTCTGGCTCCAGGATTTGACAGTGAATCGGTCCTTTGGATGTTTGGACCTAAAACAATAGGAGAAGAATGTTGATTTAACTTTCAGGTGTTCCATCATTGCATTTTTACATTGTTGTCAACAATTCACTTGTTTTGTTTTGGCACCTTGGATGGAGGAAGCACTTCTGGCTGATCCAGCCTGTAACTTTATTTCCTTTCCTTGAACAGGAATGGTGTTGTTTTTGAGAGAACTTAACACAAAAACAAGAAGCTGCAGTTTCCTCTGCTGGAAGAACCCAGTGTATTCAAAGGCACATAACTTGATTAAGTTTATGAAGGCTGAAGTGTTAGTGTATTTGTTTCTTTATGTTCTAGGTCTTTAGTCAGCAGCTTTTCTGGCCTTCTGCTGCAGGTCTTGTAGAATGATCCGAGTGTGCTCTATGTTCTTTTATTAAATTGTAGCAAAACCTGTCTAATCTGTCTGATTTGACAGTTTCAGAAAACACAGCGAAACTCTTACCTCAAATAAAACACTGGAAAACATGGAAATAATGTTTATAGTTTTCCTTGCAACTTTTTTTTAATGTAGTCCTAAAAATCTGATTGTCTGCAATGGCTGAAGCTTAAAATTAGTATAATGAGCATCTTTGGCTTTACTTTTAATTGGTAATGCATTCATTTTTCAGCTTTCTCACTGAAGTAGAATTATTTTCACTTGTCTGAATGGAAGAAATCTCCCTCTGGTCTTCGAAAAATGTTTCACAGTGATAGATGGATGAATGGATGGATGTTCGCATTTTCTGTTTAGTGGAAAATGCGACTGAAATAAGTAAATATTAATTTCTTTATCTTGGGGCTATTTGTGAAGGATGCTTGCACATCCTATTTGTGAAGGATTGTTTTGTAGAGGTTGCATTTTATACCTAAATATGGCAAACATATTAGAAAGTATTTTACCACAGGGGGAAAGGTCCAAAGAAGGGAAGAAAATGGTCTATTAGACCTAACAGTGAAAAAAAATAAAGCATGCAACAAGCTTATTTTTGGGTCTATAAAGTCATGAACTAGTGCTACTGAGACCATTTGCAGTTGATAGAAAGCCCTGTGGTTATTTTACAGCATGCATGAAGACTGAGTCACAAGGACTCTTACCAGGAGATGGGATTTGGGGACATCCCTAAGTGCATTTTTTCAGATACTTTCATGAAGAGCTGTGCTAAAAGTTCTAGGACTGAAAGAGTCCCAGACCTCCTTGCTGTTACTTAATCCTTGTTAAGAAAATTCAGTCCTTCTAAAAAGTGCAGAATTATTTGTATAAGAAAAATAAATGCTCTTAATTATTTTCTCCATAAATGTTATATATATGTTAGGGTATTTTTCCTTTTTCACTGTCTTAACTGGGCTTTTTTTTTTCTTGCTCTCTCTAAAAGTCTTAAGCCACTCCAGAGTCAACAGACAGTTAATGCTTAATTACTAAAATTGTGTCTGAGCTTCATCATATTCTAAGGCAGATTCACAAGGTCATAAATGTAGGTAATCTGTTAAAATTACATTTTCTTGCTAATGCCATGTCTTCATTTGGATCCCAATATTTTAAAAGGAAAATAACAACAAACCAAAACCCTAGAAACCAGCACCCAATCACAAAACACCCTTTCAAAGTGTCACATCTTTTGTTTAGCAGAACTTTCAGCCTGTTGGAATTTACTCACTGATCATTGTTTGACATCAAATACCCATTATATACCAGTATGAATCAAAGAATTTTCACCTTAATAGATGAAGACTGCATAGCCTGGTTGGGCGTCAGGTAACGATAATCTTTGACACAGGAATCAATACCATTGTTCTTTTACAGACCTCAAGCACACTATCTAATTCTAATCTGGCACTTCTTGAGATGTGCCTAAGATATTTTCTTGGGGAAATAAATAAAATCTGAGTTAATGATCAGTGTGGGAGGTATTTTTGAAGTAGAAGCATGCAGAACAACTGTATCACGCAAGGCTTACAGACTGCCAGTGTAAATACCATTGTCACGTTCGTGTAGTCACATAAGATTATTGAAGTCAGGAGTGATACTCTCATGTAACACCTACATAGTTCATAGGCTTCAGAGGAGCTGCACAGATAAAAATGAGAGTAGAAATTGACCTTTACAGTTCTTGTACTGAGTCACAATTTCATCTCCAAAGCTGCTGTAACCGTAATGCACTTCGCCTTTACATCCATTTTATCTGCCTGCAATTCTCATTGCTAAATATAAACCTGTTCTGGAAAGTTAAAGTGGACATGTGACAGTGGCCACTTTGGATAAGCCCCAGCACTCAGACACTCTGCCCTATTAATGGTTCCATCGTAGTTCTGCCTAATGCTCCCCAGCACTGGTGTTTGCTTTCTCCTAGATTACCTGGACTCGAGACAATCAGTAAATGCAGCAGAAGAAAGCTCCCTCTTCACTTTCTGCTACAGTTCTGTCTTTTTCTTTGCAAATCTTTTAACAAAACATTTAGCTGGAGATTCTCAAGGATCAGACAGATTTTAATTGCACTTTGGCATGGCAGAAATGTCAGGGGCACTCAGCTCACGTAAGCAAACAAGAAGTTGTCTTTAAAAATTTTGATGTCAGCTGCAAGATGCAGAGACAGGCCAACAAAATGTTATTAGGACAATGTTAATTAGGACAAACCTTTATCCTGTAACCATGCTATTTAAATCTGCAGAAGGAGAGGAATCTGGAGGAATGAAAACAATGCCTGAGCACCGTTTCCTAAGGCTGTCAACAATAATTGCAATTTAAGACCACCTGCTCTTCTTGCTTTATAGTAGAGCAAAGCTGCATAGCTGCAGAATTTACAGGATGCTGTCTCCGTTAGTACTGGCACCTTCTAAATTATGTTGTCATAAAAATACTACCTTCCAGCAAAAAGATAATAGGTATTTCTTTAAAGGGGGTAGCTAGGGCAGTACTAATGATTTCTGTATCAGCTTGGTTTTGACAGTATTATTTAGAAAAGAGTCTTGAAAAATGTCCTTACCACAGCACTATAAAAGCAGAGAGAGAGATTAGGCTTTGAAAGTTCTGTGTTCAAAATCTTGTGAACTAAATTAAGATTGAGAGGGGGTGGTGGATGGCTGCCTACTACTGCATACATTAAACCATAGTTTCTGTGTGTGGTAGTGCTTACTTGCTTCTAAGGATTTCAGCATTTGCTGTGTACAAATATTTATAGTAGGCAAACCCAAATTTTCTTTTTAAATTTGTTTTTACAATGGTGCCTGATGCTTCCCATCTTTAACTCAAACCACCGTTTCCACATCACAGAAGGATGCACAAGGCTGCAGGCTATTTGAGGGAATGTCTGTGTGTATATTTGTTACATTTCAGTGCTCAGACTTTCATTTACTGAATCTGTCTTAAAATTCATCAGAAGGGGCAGACCAGCATGGTAGTAAGGACACCCTCAGAAGTAGAAGGCGTGGGTAAGAGTTCCCACAGCACACTTGGCAAGTAAGCAGGAGTAAAAAGAAAGCAGCAGCATCCTCAGATTCAGTGAGACTTGCTGGGAATGTTTGGACTGAGAGAAGAAATACCATTGTGAGAATTCTAGTGGTGTTTACACAGTGACAGTGCTTGAGACAAGGCTGAGGTGCCCCTGTATCTCATGCTGCCTTGACCTGGCTAGTCCAAAGCTTATTGTGTTGGTTTGGGGGGTTTTTGTTCTTTCTTTTCACTGTAGTTTCTGAGGTTTTACGCTATTTTTTTGCTTACTACTTTGGAGGAATATGTAGTTTCAACTCAGTTACATGAACTACCTGACCTGCAATCACCAGAGAAGAAGGAAGTTGGGGTTTTTGGTTCCATGAAATAGTATGGTTGTGGAAGGAAAGAGAAGACCTGAGAAAGCCAATGAGCAATAGATTACACAAGTTTATGATAAGAAGTTGGGCAACTAACATTACCAGAAGAGGGGAAATGAAACTTTACAAGGGTACCCCTATTGTGTAAAGTACAGCAGAAGCTAAATTATTCCAAAGTTGTGTACCCAGGCATACCACGAAAACATCCAGAACTGACTGAATGTGTAATTTGCTTTGAACCAGTTTAGCTTATTAGTGCTGATAGTTTCACAGTGGTATAAAAATGCAAAGACTGCACATCGATGTAAAAAATTAAGTTCTCACTACTTGATTTAAAATTAACATCAGCAAAATGAACATCAGCAAAAACAAGTGTTAGTTCATTTAAAAATGTTCATTATGACAGAAATTACAGAAAAAATAATTCAAAAGGATGTAGCCTTAAAACCTGTTTGAACAATTATTTGAGTCTGTTCTTGTTCTCCCCCATATTAAAATGAGTAGATGAAGACCAGACATGGGTTCATGTTGTTTTAATGAAATACTCATTTCTGTGAGGGAGACACGGGAAAGAGACCTAAAAAAAATCTTTCCCATGGTGTACATTAAAGGACAAGTGAGACAATTTAAAGATTCTGGGCTAATGAATTCAGATGTACTTATTTATGCTGTTACTATTTGATTTTTTGAAACCTGTAATCAGGCTGCGAATGTGAGACAGTGGCACAATGAAACATAATGGTGTCAAATTTAATACTGATGGGCATAATTTTCCCTAGTTACTAATCATCTGTCATTAAAAAGATTTGAAAGCTAGCAGCAATAGCCTAGGAGCTATTTTCATACTTATTAGTAAAGGAATTAAAGCTGGTTGTTCTAATATGAGACAGTGGGTAACTTTTCCATGGGTTCTGGTGGTGGCTTTTTTTTTTTTTTACTCTTAGTCCTTATCAGGTTTACTTGTCCTATTCTTAATCTTATCAGCCGCATTTCCACTGCCTAAACTGTCAAAGGGACACCAAGTGCTGCAGATAAAATGCTAGAGGTGTAAAAAGCTCCTGCTCAGAAGCTAAATCAGAATCACATGTCAACACAGTTCAGGGTCAGGCTCTGGCAGGATGGTAGGATCATTGTTTTTAATGCCATTTACTAATTAATAATGAGTCCCAGATTACGGAAAGTCTGGAATGAAGCGGCTTACTGAAGTGGTGGTTTAGCTCTTTGAACCGGCTACACCAGAGTCTGTCATTAAACTGGAATTTATTTGAATATTGCTCAGCAATTTCCAAATGCTCTTCTGACAAGAGGCAGCGTGGTTTATGTTTCACACAATCATCCCCCCGTGTTTCGGCCGGAGCTGCTTTTACCCCCGATGGAGACGCGTGGCAGGACTGCGGCAGGTGTATTTTATTCGGCAGATGTACTGTAAAGGCATTACAGCAGATCAGCTGGATTTCTTCCTTTAAATGTATACTGTGAGATCCAACTTGCAAGCCAGCTGTTTCTTACCGGCCCGTGTAATCTTCCCGAGCCCGGCTTTGCCTCTTCCTCTCGCAGCTATTTCTGTAACGGCATCGGACGAGAGAGAGCGCCGCTATGAATTTTAATGCTTCCACTGGGGAATCCCTGCCGCCTCCTCCTTTTGGATGAGATCCTCGAGGAAAGACCCAGAACAGAGCGAGTGGGGAGGAGGAGGCGAATGAGGAGGAGGAGGAGAGGGACGGCGTAGCCGCGGTGCTGGGGAGAGCAGAAGGGGGAGGCGCGGGGTGTAGTTAGTGACCGCGGCGAGGCCGACACCGAGGCGGGCACTGGAGCGGGTGGGAGCCATGGGGAAGGAAGGATGGCTCAGGGCGTGTGTCGCTGCCTGACCGCGGCACGTCACCAGTGGCAGCAGCCAGAGCAACGCGGTCCCGCCGCCGCCCCCGCACACATGAACCCGCCGGCATCCCCCGGGACCGGCCGCGACCTGGACAGCGCCGAGGGCATCCCGCTGGTTCCGGGCGAGAGACAGAGCCCGCGGGCCGGGCGCTAACACCGCCTCGCCATCCTCACGCCGCGGTCCGAGAGGAGGAGCCCCGGGTGCCGCGCCAGCCNGCCGGCCCCGCCGCCGCTCTCGCCGGCACCCCATGGATAAGGCGGGCTCGCTGCACAGCTCGGTGCCGGGGCCGCCGCCCCGGCTCTACCTGCCGCGCAACTTCAGCTGCAGCGCCTGCCTCTATGGCAGCCTGGCCGACCAGTGCAGGGCGGGCTGCAGCCCCGACGGCGACGCCGCGCCCACGCCCGTGGTGCGGGAAGCGGCGGGCGAGAAGCCGCCGCCGACCCGCGGGCGGGAGCCCACGCTGCCCGCCGTGCCCCCCAGCCCCACGCAGCGCCGCCGAGCCAAGTCGCTGCCCACGCCCGGCGACCGCAGCCTGCGCCCCGCGCTGCAGCAGAGCCCGTCGCGCCGCAAGACCGTGCGGTTCGCCGACTCGCTGGGGCTGGAGCTCACCTCCGTGCACCTCTTCTGCGAGGCCGACCTGCCGCGGGTGCCGCTGCCCGCGCCGCCGACGCCGCGCCCCGCCGACCTCCTCAAAACCAGGAAGCCGCCGGCTCTGGGCGACCTGGAGCCGGTGCTGTTCGGGCCGCCGCCGCCGCTGCTGGAGCCGCTGTTCCCGCCGCAGCCCGGCGCCAGCCCCGGCTTCGCGGAGCGGGTGCGGCAGCACAAGGTGAGGCTGGAGTGGGTGCGGGCAGAGCCGGCGGGGCTGCGCGGGGCCGTGCGCGTCCTCAACCTCGCCTACGAGAAGGTCGTGTCGGTGCGCTACACGCTCAATGGCTGGGCCAGTTGCACCGAGGCTGCCGCCACGTACCAGCCGCCCGGCCCGGCCGACGGCATCACCGACCGCTTCGCCTTCCTGCTGCCCCTGGGCGCCTCCGCCGCCGACACCACGCTGGAGTTCGCCGTCCGCTACCGCGTCGCCGGCGCCGAGTACTGGGACAACAACGAGGGCAAGAACTACCGGCTGCGGGGCCGGCAGCGCGTCCCGCCCGCCGCAGGGCCCCCGCAGGACCCCGACAGCTCCGCCTGGATCCACTTCATCTGATCCGGGGGGGGCGCGGGGCCCGCGCGGGGCCGGGGGAACGCTCCCGGGGGGACTCGGCGCGCTCCCCGCGAGCCACCCGGAGGAGTTTTCCTAAGTTCTGTTTACAGAGGGGTAATTTGTGTTTTCTGTGTCACTAGCGGGGCTGGGGGAACCCTGGCTCGCCCCCCAGGCGCTCGCGGGATGTGGGCAGGGGGGCCGGGGCGGCTTCCCCTCAGTGTCCCGAGCACTGTGACTTCCACCAAAGCAGCGGTGGCTCCGGTGACAGGAGCCGGGAATGTGTGGGATTTGCCGGCCAGGACCGGGATCCGCAGGTGAGTGCACATCCTCCCGGCCCCGGAGGTCAGGCTGAGCTGCTGTCACCTCAGCAGGTGACACGGAGGGCACTACCACAGGGCATCCCTCCGTCCTGGTCGCCTAATCCTGCTCAAGCAAAGCCCGGCTCCAGCGGGGCTGGATCCGCCCTCAGCGCCTCGCTGACCCACTCGTGTTAATTGTCCCGTGGGGTCAAGGGCCTGGTAGTGCAGGCTCAGGGACAGATTCGTTCTGAACCCTAGAAGACAAAAGTATGGATGCCCCAAGGCGTAGTTGTGTTTCATTATGCAATGAAAGTGTTCGATTTAAAGCAAAGATTTGGTTTTGGGTTTTTGGGGTTTTTTTTTGGGTTTTTTTGTCGTTTTTTTTGTTTTTTTTTTTTTTTACTTTTGAACCTTATTTCGGTTATTTAACCATAGTTAAAAGAAAAAAAAGTCATCACATTCTATTTGAAACACAATTCACTGAGGGATTTTTAAAAGGAAGTGTTTTGGTTTAGAATTCATGTGGTGCATTGATGGAGAAGTTTGTCAGGGTCTGGTGTTTGTTTCAGTAGGATTGGTCCCACAAAGCTGCTTGTGTTCAGGTCAGCAGGAAAGTCGTGGAATTGCACCAAAGGAACGAGAGACGGCAAGAGTTGAATCCGTAATTCCAGTCTGCATCAGCAGCAACACCTTCATTTTTATTCCTGTTAACAGTTTAATTAAACAGTATCAGTGCAGGAGCCTGCTTTCTGAATTTCCTGCTCCAAAGTATTTGTGATAATTTCAGTAAGTGATGGATTTCACAAAACTGGTGAGGTTTAATCAGATAAATCAAAGAAAGTTCTACCTTGCCCTATAAAAGTATATCAATCAAAATTACATAGCATACCGGTTTCTGCCTTCAAAGTTATGTTTTAAATTATATTAGCACTATACAAAGCGTTTTCTTTTTAAACATGCTTTTTCAGGAGTTCAGCTGAATACAGGTTGTGCTAGTGCCAAATCTGGGTGCTAATTTTCCAGGATTGAGGCATGTATGTGTTTGCTGGAGAGGGGCCTCTGCAAATAGAGCTTCTGAGAGTGCTAAAACCATGTCAGTGTGGTTTTCTGGTTGTGAAGGGCTGTCGGATCAGGCCTTTAGGTTTTGGATTTTCTGTAGGTTGTTTTGGGATGAAATGTGATTTTTTTTTAAACTGCATTTTTATGTTTCTTGAAAGGGTTAAATGTCCCAAGCAGCTTGAGTAATGTGTGGAGTAATGAGTTCTCATAGAACCTTTTGACTCTGGTGAGAATTGGGAACAGTTTTGTCTCCCGAGGGTCTGATTCAGTCAGAATAATTAAACTTATAAATTCTGGGGGAAAAAAGAGGTCTGTAAACTCAATGAGGAAAGAGTATTTAATTTCATTTCTGTAGATTATTGGTTCTGATTTAATGGAAGTAATAGCAAGACAGCTTTCTGTACTATTGGTAGCTTGGTTTTAATTTCCCAGTCAGTGTTCTAATCCCTGCGATTGTTATGAAACCAAACTTCAAAGAAATACACTGTCAGCATCTGCTGAGTATTTCACATTTTAATATATTAAGGTCCCCACCTTGTAATACAGTGATTCTGTAAGTTACTAGAACACATTTATCAAGCTAGAATTTCACAACTAGGGTCTTAAAATGTTCATGATTAAAGCATATTAAGTGGTGTATTTGATAAAGTAAGCCCAAGTGTCTTTTAGTTGAACTTTACTTTTTATAAGAGCCTTAATACTGGAGAGAAAGAAAAGGACTTGTCTACATTTGAAAGCACTTTGAAACCTGGTAGAAATATAGCAAACCATCATTTATTTATGTGTTGTAGCTTTCCAGAGCTTGGCCTTTTTAACTGACAGAGTGAACCAACAGTAGTTATGTGGACTAATGAAAATGCTTGGAGAAAAAAGTAGTTTCTATGCATTTTAGATCAACTGATGCTGCAACTTTGCTTATGAAGTTTTAACAGGATTTCCTGTTTATTGTTTCAATGGCTTTAAAAAACACAGACAGTGCTAAAAAACATTTTTAACTCTGAGCAATTCTAGAAGGCTAAAATTATTTTCCAGTGATTGGCAGTTTTCATTGTCGTTTGATTTATGCAGCGTATATAGGTTACTAAAAATTCTCCAAAAGTCTCTAAAAAAGTTTTAAAATCTCCTTCTAGCACCTGTGGCTTACACACTTTCAATCTGGATTACCTAAGTGGATGTATCTTTATCAAGTGCACGAGGAGGTTGTTGTATTTTATTTTTTATCATGATTTAGGTGAACTTACTGTTGTTCTAGGTTGGAATTTTACAGGCAGAATTGGGCTATGGCTTTATAATACTGTTCAGATATTTTTGTTCTTTTATTTATGGCCACCTTTGCCAGACGCAAATCTGTATATTCAACCTTTTGAAGTCATAGGATACCAGTAGAGTGTCTTGCAGAGCAGTCTCCTGAGCTTTCAAGCATTTAATCCTGATCTCAACCTAAATTTTGTGAGTAAATTTATGGGCTTGGTCAGAGATTATTGATGAGACAGGTGCAAGTCCAGGAAAAGACATGGTCGTGTAGAAGATTGGAGACAGCTCCATTGTAATGCCTGGAAAGGGAAGGCTGCACCCACCCGGCTTTGACCAGAGAATGCTATGGATGTTGATGAAGTCTGTGGAAGGAGATGGAGGTGTTTTCATAGAAATTATCAGTAGCATATGCCAAAGCTGCACTACTTCGATTACACATTTGCACTTCTGTCACATGAATTTATTTCTGAGAAAGGTTTATTCATGTTTCCAAACACGTGTTCAGTTCAATGGGTGGGAGTATATTTCCACTGGCAGCATTCATGTAGTTTTCAATACATTCGATTTCAATCTGAAACCATCTATTCCATCTAACACTTGCTAGAAGCATTGTGATAAGTGGAGATTAAATAGGAATGTCAAATGATATTTATATAATACGTAAACAATGATTTTGAGGAGAAAAACCTGTGTTGTAGGGGGTAATTTTCAAGTTGGCAGGACACCAATTTTTTTATTGGGAGCTTGAGCGAAACATCTTTTAAAAATTGTATTTCTAAAGAATATTATTCAAGAAAAACTTTCACAAGCAAAGTTAAATATTTGAAAAATTTCAAGACAATCTGTTTCTGGAAAAAATGGTTTTATATGCATGAATGGGGTCCATGCCACCTCCCTCACCAAGTGATACAGAACAGTTTAGGCAAGGCAATAATCCTTAGGTTGTGTACTTCACTTGTAAGTGAATTATTCATTGCTTACGTTGCTGCAGGTGTAAAAATGTGTCTGTCATTTATGGTGCAAAGTTGTAGCTTTATGAAATGTGCCATGTTATTTTATGTGCACTATAATGCTCATTTATACAGCAAGTCCAGTTGTACTGTATGTCTGATAGACATGGATGTTTGCTGCTTCACACTGGAACTGGTAGGGTTTTTGCATGTGATTCTATGCCTTCTGAGGCAAGATTTTGGAGATTTACCCTAATTATTAGAAATCCTAAAACAAATGAGAACTATTAAGTGACTGTAAATGGAATTTCAGCTAGCTAACCATATTATTTATTAGCATAAAATCAGTAACTGAAGGTGTTGTACTTATTTTCACTAAATGTACATAATTTCAGGTAAATTAATTTTTTTCTCCCTCAAACATTTGCAAGTAACTTTTTGATGTGAATGCGTGTGCCTCAGTATCTCAGTAAACAACAGAGTAAGTGCACACTCAGTTGTTTCAGCAGATGTGAGGGGCAGATATATCACTTGAATGAACAAATGTCTGTTCATGCATGAGCATCATCCCTTTACAGATACGTGAAATGTTTTTCCATAATGCCAACAGGCAAGCAGCTGCTAATTTTAATGTAAAGTAACCTGCAGAAATACTCAGAATCTGATTTTTTGAACATATCATATATTAAATTTTTTATGTGCCTTTCAGCATTTCCTAGAAATAAAGCTCACGTGTTCCTTAGCTCTCCCATCAGAAGTCCATTAATGAACTCATCATTAAAATGAAATTTTTACAAAAATACAATAATCCTAATTCCTGACACATTTTTAGCTGTGCCAGAAATTATGTATCTACAGCAGCCAGAAGGATTTGATAATATTTTCCCATATTACAGTGAAAGAAATGTCAGTCAGAAATATGTCTTCCTAGTACACCTCTGCATTTATGTAGTTAAGTAAAAAAGAAACCAATTGTGACTATAGTTAGTATAACAGAATTTATTTGTTTTATATATTCACCTCTTGCACAGATATTCTAAATATATATTCTGCCTGAAGCCAGAAGTTCTAGTTTTCTATGAAATCTGTTCGTGGAGACCTGTCTTTTCAACTTCTACTGTTACTTATCTGATGCTGCATAATGCGTATTGTTAAAATGTTTTGATGGATTTAATCTGTCTGCAGGGTTTATATCATGAAACAAAAGTGCTCAGTGCAAGGAATATCTGAAGTAAATTGCTTTTACTTTCCAGCTATTCTGCATGGCTTTTTTGGCAAATCCTCGGTAATTCTGTTTCCTGTAGGTACTCCACGTGCACATGCTTGGAGTAAATGGAAGGATTACTTAATGGAATGGAAATATTTTTGAGCACTGAAATTAAGAATTTTCCAACTTAAATAGTTCAAGGCAAGAAGTAAATATAGTGAATATTTCTGTAAAACAAAGCCCACTGTCCCTATGTAGAGCTGATCAGCATTTTGTTTAAAATGGAACACAGTGGTGTATTTAAAAATTAAACTTGTTCAGGGACACACACCTGTTTCAGTGAAGGTTTTCTCAGGTTCAGCTCATAGGAGAGAATTGCCCTAAAGTAAAGATGTGGTAAGAGTATTTCCTTACATCTATATATGGCCTTGAATGTAGGTCTTCCATGAGCAAAGTGGATACTGAGCTATAAAACCATTGGCTATTGCTTGGAGGTTTTCTTTATCTGATTTACAAATACTGCTTGAACATACCCTCACAGAAAGGATTTTTGACATTGGGTTTCCCCATCTTGTGTGAATATTCTCTTCATTAATCACTCTGGCTTCTGCTTGAAGCCTCTGTTGTTGAGGAAAGATTTGATTTTATTTTTATGCTACATACGAAGATTATTTTACATTAGATTTCTGGAGGGGAAGGCAGGGAAATGTTTTCCTTGCAATTTTCATTTTTTAGATACTAAACAATAGCATGAAGTATAAAAATTGCTTGAAATAACATATGCACTAGTGATTCCAAAGAATATAGCTAAGAATAATGTCAAGTGTGAGTTGTGCTTTTACAAAACATATGTGCTTTGATCTAGAAAGGCAGGGAGAAAGTCCTAGTCTCCAGTGCAAGATATTAATGCCAGGGGTTTCTTTCTATGCAATTCTATGGTGCACCTGTTTTTATAGGGATTAACTTGATTAGTGTGGTTCATGTATCAGTGTGTTATGTATATAATATTCTGTTTAAAGTGTCATTAAGGAAACTGTGTGTCTTAAACGGTGTTACAAATTTAGGCTCTGTTTTGTCCAACCTGACTTCACTAAATCATAAGAGTTTCCTCTGAATAACAATAAGAAGACAATATTTCATAACATTGCATAACCAAGTCTCACATGTTACACTTATCACCTTCTAGGACAAAAGTTGTGTTACTGTTGTGAGTTTTAAAATGTTTGTATTTCTGTATCTTAAAACAAAAAGCCAAATTGTGCTACACTTTTAAATGCAAAGAGCTAATACGTGTTTTTAAAGCTTATTGAAAATAGTCAGACTAAAATTGGCTGGGATTACTCGTGTGTCAAGTTTCTGAACTGTGTTATAAAACTGTTTGTGTACCTCCTGTGCCTCCTTCATGGAGGGGCACCCTGGGTGCAAAACCTGCCAACATCTGGACACGAATCCAGGTTGTGCTGCAGGAAAATTGCTGTGACAGAATTGCTGTTCTTGGAGAGGTTTGAACAAACCCAACTCCTCCCTTGTAGTGTTACACAAATAGAGGTTCTGTCTGTTGAAGAGAATGTTCTTCAACATGCAGGTGTTTATTACTGTTTCTTTGATTTACTGTGATTTCATTCTGAAAAAAAAAATGTTACTTAACTCTGTACTTGACCGGTAAATTAACTTTGGTTGTAGTGTCTTCTGCAATGTTTCTATTTCACCAAATAATATTTGTTTCTAATGTTTGTAAAAGTTAATGTAATACCACCAAAAGTCAAAATCAACATTTTCTAATAATGCCTTGTAATTTACCTAGCCTTACAATATTTCAGAAAATTTTCCACCAAAACTGCATCTAGTCACTGCTTGTCACAATTATGAAAAAGAGATATTTATAAACCTGTAGCTTCTATCTGCCATTAAAGATTAGTGAGATAAATCATGAGCGTGTGGTGACTATAAACTCTTTTTTTTCTTAAACCGACAAACCATGATGTCTTTTTTGTTAAGGATCTGAAGCAATGATGTTCCAAAACCTCCACCGTGCATGTTGGGATGTACCTGAGACCAGTTCCTGATATTTGGGGCACATTTCCCAGGCAGCCTGTCCTGAGGGTGTCTCCACTGAGTGTTCTCTGTGGGAGCTGCACGAGTTCTCTTGGGGGAATGGGATGGGAGTGGATGTAAATGGATGTGGCTGTTTTTATTGTCTTGTTTCAATAGCACCATTTCAGGCCCATTTTAGCATTCTGTGGTTGAGGAAGGGCTGCCTGAACTGTCCCAGTATCACCTAAACGATCCCAAGCACTCTTCCAAATATTCTTTCTCTGTTCATTGCCTACTTCAAAATATTTGTTGCTTGAATTGTTACGATGTGCTGCTACCCAATCTTTTAGTGTACTCAGCATCTTCTCTGGCAATGCAAGAACAGTTTTCAGCTTTTCTTTAACTAACACTTTTTAAGCCTTTTTTATAATACATATAAAAGCCATATAGCCACAAGGAGAAAAAATGTTCTGTGTTTGTTCTCATGTAATTAGTACAACTTATTTTTCTATCCTCTTTCAGGAACATCTGCCTAGCTGTCTCATTAATAATAATTTTTTTGTGAGTGTGTTTCTTTGGAAGGGTGCAGTAATTAATATTAGTTCAAGATTTCTTTCCTTTTTTTTCCAGAGGGAATGTTTCATGATTTAACATCCATCTAATCTTTCTGTTCAAGTAAAAAGGAACTCTTAGCCCACATAATTTACAGAATCCAGAACTGTTTTCTTAAGCTACCATTACAAAAATATTAAACTGTATTAGTTAGAATCACAGAGTGTAATTTAGATTTCTTTTTGGTGAGGAATATTCTTTGAATTTAAAACTGCTGTTATACTTGAATGGTCCTGAAGTAATGAGATTATAGTTCTGAGTGAAAATTATGATGAAGATTAGTTTTACATTGTTCTTGGATTAATTTTTCTTTTTTTTCAGTATATGACAGTATATGACTATGGTAATTCATCTGATGATTAATCAGAATTACATGTTGTAGACAGTCTTATTAATAACAGGAGTTAAAATAAGTGAAGTATTCAGATAGTCTTACTACTATTAATGATAATAATAATAATCATCGTGGATGAGGGTGATACACTGCAGGAAGAAAAGAGCTGTACAATGGTGATATTACCCCAGTTTTATCACTGGCTTTGCCTTACCAGTTGTGGCACAATGAGGGCTTCTCAAAACAGCCAGGAGTTGCTGAGAACACTTAATTCTGACATCTTCTCTTGATCCAGACCCATACAGAAAAGAAGGGAGGCAGGTAATGGCAGAAAGCAGAAACTCTCCTCTGTCCTGAGAAGTGCAGACTCATCCTCCTGTCCTGTGGATTGACTTTCATGGTCAGAGAAAGGTACAAGTGCTGTACCTGCATTTAAATCCTTCTCTAAGCAAAATACATTCAACAGCATAAATAATTTAATGCTATAAACAAATGACAAATAAAACAGCCTAATAGCAAAGGATGTAGGATACTTGCACTGCATTAAAATAGATCAGGTCTGAAGTGACTGAATTATGCTTTGTCAGGAAGAGAGAGACATCAATATTGTGGGGCAAACTCTAAGCAATCCAGATACCACAGAGTCAATTCTCCTGCCAAGGACTGTTCTTAGACTGTCTCAAAGAGTGTGGGGAGAGTGGATAAATTACATCAAGGACACTCCCAAGCTGCTCTCAAAATTTGTCTGTGCTGTCTGCAGCATATCTTGGTGGTAATTTGCAATGACTGGACATTGCTCGAGAGTGTTTTAATGCCTTACAGGTCCTGTTCCCTGGAAATAGCGTCCCCGAGGCTGCTGTTTTCCATTAGTTCGGTCACATGATGATGGGTACAATGAAACGAGGTTGAAGCTAGTTTCTTTGTTACATGCAGTGCTGTGAGAAATGTATTTGTGTGTTTTAAACATTTTCAATGGAGCGGGGTGTCTTCATCTCTTTTGATGCTCTTGCAGTTGCCCTGGGCGAGTGCGTGGCCCGGCTGAGCCTGCAGCCCTCGGAGCTGGCTGCGCTCCTTGCCCGGCTCCCAGGTCCCAAGTGCCACCATGTGGTGAATCTGAGCGATAATTCCTATTTTTAATTGCAGTCATTTCAGTCAGGGGCACCGTTTGTAACCTGAAGCATTTTTTCCACTGGTGACCTGCGTTTATTAAATAATTCTGCGATATTCTAAGGTTTTCTTTCTCTTCTCCAGAGTATTTAGTGCAGGTGCTGCAGTTCCCTTTGCCTCTTTGCTGTGTGATCTCCCCACGTCACAGCAGAATCTCGTGTGCACAGAGCTTGATTGATTGCTGCAGTTCAGTTTATTCACTCGGCTGGGCTGAAGATGGATATCCTGTCCTTTCTGTGTCAGTTTGGCAGATTAAAACTCAGTGATGGGAACCATTTCGACGGGGATATTTTAGATTCCCAACCTATCAGTCTGAAGGACAAGGAAAGAGGATCCTTAGCCACAGGACATTCCTTGTCTGCAGACACTGGTTCAGGCAAGCACTGGATACTGAGATTTGCTGCACTTCTAATCAGAGCTGCTTAACAGATTGTCTCACTGCTCATTTAACGAGAGTCAAGCTGACACTGCCCTTCTTTCAGGCTCATCAAAACACTGCCAAGTGTTTTGATGTATTTTAGTTCTTTCAGTTTTAAACATTGGTTTTTTCTCTCTCTCTCTAGTAAAAAGTAACAATTACATGATTTTTATTTATATACATGACAAGCCCAAGATTCACAGAGAGATGCAGCACTCCATTGGCTGAAAAACAGACAAAATGTAAG
Organism: Rhabdornis inornatus; assembly: GCA_013397075.1. Taxonomy (NCBI): domain Eukaryota; kingdom Metazoa; phylum Chordata; class Aves; order Passeriformes; family Rhabdornithidae; genus Rhabdornis; species Rhabdornis inornatus. The sequence continues at coordinate 1,058,317 of VWZS01006029.1, read as the reverse complement.
GTAGTCAGGCTTTTGGGGACTGATGTTAATAAAAATCTTGGAAAATAAAATATGGATTGAAAAACTTAGTTCCAAGTTTAGCTGCTATTAGTCAGATAGATAATTGGGGAGATAAAGGAGTTGGTACTTGTGGAACAGTGAGGAAGTGTTGGCACAAAGAAAGGTGATGATACAATTAACCCCCAGGAGATATAGAGATGTAATTATTGGTTGTGGGCTTATAACTTGCTCTAAACCAATGGTTTGAATCTATAAGGTATATAAATTATCCTGTAATTGTTAAGTTTTTAAGCTCAGATCAAGACTTAAGAGGTCACAGGTAAAGTGATTATTTTTGTAAGAAGTCACCTCCTTTATTAATTTTCTGTAGGAGCACACATTGGTGAACAAGTTTGATGTTCTCCCCAACAATTTATACAAAAACATTTAAAATTGTGTCATAGACCAAAGGTAATGCACATTCACTCCATCTTTTTATGTTGATAAAGACATTAATTGTGGATACATGTCAGCAAGTGCTGCATTCATGCTCTTGCAGTCTGGCTTATCAGTGCCTGGTGGTGTGCCTGAGGCTTCTTGTTGCTGCTGAACTTAGTGAAGTCATGAGATGCTTGGAGCTCTGCTTGGGTAGCAAACATCAAACCAGGAAGAACACTTTTTTGGCAGCATAATTCAGATAGTTGAGTGAATTGCAAAAAGGTATAAAAATATTTGGTCCAATTGGCATAATTTGTCCTAAACTGCTGAACACCACAGCTCTTGGCATAAACCACA
>VWZS01006029.1:924819-1057509 GCA_013397075.1 Rhabdornis inornatus | reverse complement strand
AAGAAGAAGAGGTGGGGGGGGGGGGGCACCTAAGTATTCTTGTTCCCATTTTAAGAGGAATAAGTCACTTTAAAGTTGTATAAAATTTTAAAAGAATTACAGACAGAAATGTTCTTGATCCTCCTCCTTAAGCAACAGAGTACCACTTTTCCACCTGAACACCATGAAAGAGAGGTTGAATTCTGTTTTGGGTACTTTTCCCAGACAGTTGTCATTTTTCCACACTGAGGTATGCAAATTGCTAATACAATTTAAATAAGCAAAGCTTGAGAAGAGCCCAAATTTGGTAGTTTTTATTGTTCCCCAGGTTCCCACAGTCATTACAGAAATTACTATTTTATTAATTAAAATAAAAGAATACAAACATTTTAAGGGAAAATGGTATAAAAATGCATTACAGTGCTCTGGACTAACCTCTACAGGGAGATCAACAAGGGTCACCTATTATGTGGCAAAGAATGAAGGGCTGTTACTCTCTAGCCAAGTGGGAAAAAAGATGGTGAAGGAAACAGTATCAAATAGAAACATTTTCCTCCATTCCTACCTCAAGGTACCTGCACTTATTGTATTTGAAACAAACTTTCTCTTTCTCTCCTGAAGTGCACAGGGCATGAAAGACTCAAACTGAGGCAGGGAGTTTTACTGTAAGAGGCCGGAACCAAGCTCCCAGCTCTCTGAACCCTGAATGTTGTCACAATAAATAATACATGGAACTGTGAATAATGGATAAGTACTGAGAGTTTTTAAAACATTTACACTAGGTTTACAAGAGCCTTTTGTTTATCAACCACTGCCAAGTTAGAACTCCTGTGGAACAGTCAAACTCCCTCTTTCCTCTTACCCATTTTGCAGTTTAACTCCTGTGGAGAAGATGAAACCATCTTAAATACACAGTGGATTCTCTCTTGGCAGGGCTTTGATGTGTGACTTGTGCAACACAAGTTTGCTCCTAGGATTTAAACCCAAAAACTACCAAAGCAATTACTTTGACATCCCTTCAGATCATAAATGAAACCCTCTTTTTATACATTGGAAAGGTTTCTGTATTACCATTGGTGTATTTATGCACTGTGACTCATATCCCTTTAGAAAGAAGGAAGTTTCAAAGGAATATGAATTTTGCTTTAGTCATTTTACATGAAATTAAGCATTCCCCTGCTTCCTCTTAGATGAACCTAAATTGCTGGGGTTTGTTCCCATTTTGTGCTCAGCTGCTAATAACCATTTTAAAATTGTGGGGAAAAGTTTGAGACCAGAACTCTGCTGTACTACTGTGTTTCCCTAAAGTGCAGGTGTGTACAACTCCACCTTACCCTTAGATGTCACATCAGCTTTGAGTACACATTTGTGGATTCATTAAATATTAAGTCTCATGGAATCGGGTGCTTTAGTTCACTGGTTTGCAAAAAGGAAGTTTCGGGTTCAGTCCCAGATGTCATTAGAGCATTTGGCTACTTGATCTTAAACACAGATACACATGGATACATGATATGTCACTGTTGCTGATCACATGATTTCCACAAGTACCTGCTCTGCTGCAATCACCACAATTTTCAGGCAAAAGATGTAAAATTAATTCCTTAATTACTTGTGACTTAGGTAGCATTTACAAGACAAAAATACAGCCTCAATAATCCACTGTAGAACCTTGATAAACAATCAGTGCAGGAGCTTTGGACACTAAGAAAGCATAGAAAGGGGAAGGCAGGGGGCCCCTCCCTCCTGCCTCACAGGCAGGACTATCTGATTACACAATAAAAAAGAAAAAAAAAAAAAGAAGGAAAGCAAAAGATGAATAAGTTCTGTAAAGAAATAAAAATCATGCAGAGAGGTAGTTGATATGGCTTGTCCTTTTCTGGTATCATCTTTGCAACCCCAAGAAAGAAGAACATGAGTAGGTTAGGAAGACACTGCTTTTCAATGGTTTGGGAGTCATAGAAAAGTATTTCAGTCAAAACTGTAGTCCAGGTTATGAGAACAGTCATGTGCCTACAACAAAATTGCCACATTAAGGTTGTTGTTACTAAATTTGATGTCAAATGAATCTATGGAACTATATATTTTAGAGCAAGTGAATTTTGTTGCCCAAAATACTATAGATAAGAACTGCAGTTACATGAATTAGACAACAGAATAAAAAACCCTCACAGGCACACGGATGTGAAACACTGAAATTATTTCTAGTCCTGTATACGGGACACTAAGTGGTATTTTTCAAGTTGCCAAAATTGGATATTAAGTATTTCCTTAATTGATGACAAACTACACTGAGATTTTATATTAATTTATTTCATTATTCCAGCTCAGTCCTCAATGGATTTTATGTATTTCTCATAGGCATCTTCGGTCATCAGTTCATCAAGTTCAGCAGGGTTTGCCACAGTCATCTTGATAAGCCAACCTGTAGTTGGGAAATTAAAAAGAATTGGTAATATCCTACAAGAACAATTCATTCATGTTACTGCTTTAGGAAAGCACTCAGGAACAGCACAGCAGGAACAACTAGCCTTGGATCACTAGAGAATCAGCCAGGTTTTTGTGCAGGCAAAACATTTCAGTATTTAAGAAAATGAACCAACCAACTCATCATAAGAAATGGCCTTTTGAGTCAGAGCAGTTGTGTAATTTATTGCTGGCTGTGACAGTGGCAGAGGGAAATGCTGTCTGGAAAGAATAAAGGAGCCTGACCTCAGTATCATGAACACTTACAAGATCCAGAACCCAGAAATGCAGTCAAGGCAAATAGATTTAAATTCAGCCACAGTGTATATCTGCAAATAAGCTGTTGCAAAACAGCTGTTCAAAGATGACATTGTGATAATGCTTTTATGTTAAATTTTACTGGGCTTGAACTATATTTAGTATATTCCATTTAAGTCTCCACACCATTAAGCTGGAAGAACAGGAATTGCAGAGCCATTTGTAGTAGCAAGAATCCACATAGTAGTCATTACTGAAAGATAAAAGTGACATCTTACCATCTTGATAACAGGATTTATTGACAAGCCCTGGATTATCTGCAAGAGCAGCATTAATCTCAGTCACTTCTCCTGAGAGAGGGGAGTAGAGTTCACTAGCAGCTTTCACACTTTCCAAAGCCCCAAACTCATCTGAAACAGAGAATGTGATTGAATGTTTCTAAGGGAAAAACACAAAGCACTTCCCTTTGTTCAGTCAGACATTCTGGTGATGACCCAAGCAGTGAAGAAATGTCTTGATCTTGAGCATGAAAACAGATGGAAGTCACCCACTTTATGACAAGGATCAGCATTATCAAATTTGATGTTTATTCTCTTGAATTCTGGGGAATTTGTGCTAGCTGGCTACTGCAGAAGGGACAGGAATTCCTTACATCCTTTGCCTAAACCCCACAACACAGGTGATGTTGACTTAGAAGGAACAACACCCAGCTCTTGCTTCAGGAGACTTAAATATGCCTTTTATCTACAATTTAAACCATTTTATTTGTAATTTGGTTACAAAATCAACACAGCCACAATTTCAGCAATCCCATTTTTCCTTCAGAAACAATATCAAGTCTTACATTTGCACTCACTGGAAAACACACATTAGTATTCAGAAGCACCACACTGGAAGCACCCAGCAGCTCTTCCCTTTTTCCTGTTTTGCAGGGAGTTATGGAAATGGTGCCTGGAGCAGTGTTAATCCACAGCAGCTCTCAGCCACAAGCAAACAAGACGGGCTGAAGGAACAGGGAGCTGTCAGAAGAGTAGATAGGCACCAGCATAAGGGATCTGAGAACAACTTGTTCTGGGAAAGCTTGGAATTAGACTGAGGCCGGAACGGGTAGAAAAGAGAACTTAAATGGAAATGAAATTCCTTCAAATAAAGCAAAACTACAAATTGGTTAATTAAAATCCTACACAAAGAGACCTTTTGTCTAACAGTCAGCATTCAATGTAATAGATTTGGCTAAAACAGTTTGACAGGGATCTATTCCACAGGAAAGATGGCAGAAGAAAGGCCTTCTACTTTACCACATAAACCCCCATTTCTTTTTTTAAAATTGTCTGAAAATAATGACAATCTTTTCTTCATATACTGCCGAGACAGCTCTCCATGTCAATACAGGAAAAGGTTTTTAATTTCTACCTGTTAGTGTTCGCTTTCTTTAGCAGGAAAAGTTATATAATTGAATGATGAAGAATGTAACAACTTTTACATCACTAACAATCAAAAAACTGTGATCACATTTGATACCCTAAAATTACTGAGTCTCCATATTCATAGAAAAATTAGAGCTTGATATCAATTAGAAGTTTCACATCACACAATTCCCAAATTGCATTACTGGAGAATTACAGATAAACACTTGCAAGTTCAGATCAAAGCATAAATATTTTAAAAACAGAGTATAGATAAAATTATTACAAAAAATATTTCAATATTTTATTTTTGAATAAGTATCTTCACAGTTTAAAAAGTGTGTATTTTCTGTTGCTAAGCAGTCTGACAGTAAGAATTTAAAATTAAAGCTGCCTCTTGTAGAAACATCTGAATTTATTTTGCATCCAGAAGCTTTATAATGGTATTAATAACCATAAATATTATTTCAGAAAATCTATCTTTGTAAAGGAAGAGTGGGATGAGCAGAATAATCACTTCAAGATCAACTAGAACTGAAACTTACCATTTTTACTCAATTTTGTACCGACTTCTGGAAGACTACAGTAAACAACGTCTCCTAATGCTTCCTTAAAAGAAAAGCAAAAGCATAAGAACATACATTAACAAAACTATACATAGGAGAGAACTGATACAGTAACTCTAGAATCTGCATATAAGTATTCTTTGTCTCTAAATATTGTTCTCATTCTTTACAGATTGCATATTTTTCACTTTTTTCTTAGCAAACACTTAATATGAATAAACTGTTGTGTTATCATGCCCCAAATACCAAATTATTGTTTCTCTATTACAGTGCAAATAACCCTCAGGCTCAGTTTATATGCAGATTTCTTCTGGTAGAACGAGGAATAACATCTGCTGATCTTCTCAGCATCAGCTACAGAGAGTTGTCAGCACACAGTTTGTCCTTAGTGACTTAATTGGGACCCTCATCACCATAAGAATTGGCTCAACTCTTCCCTGACACATGTACCCTATCTTACAAAAGGTCAGAGATCTCACGAAGTATTAGATATTGACAGAAACCTGAGATTAAAAGAAATGCTGCTTGTCCTGAAAAACATTAATTCCATTTATTGATAGCTTGTCCCATTCTTTTTTAAGTTTTACATACAGCACAGAATTTGCCTGTGACAATTCCAAATCAAGTACCTGCATGAGAACAAAAAAATCCAAAGGAATTCCTGTCCTAGAGTAAGAAATATATGCCATGCTGTACATCTGTTCACAATTGTTCTTTAGCCAGAGGGATTTCACCATATTTGTGTTCAAAGGAAATTTGACCTAAAAATGTACGTGATGACCTCTTCACACAGCCACGAACTGCTCAGGCTTAGACGCAAACACTGACATTTCTCACCAAGTTCAGCTCCCCACAGGCTCAATTTGAAGCTATTAAGACCTTATTAGAATGCTGAGATGGCACAAATATCACAAATAATGGGATAGACTCAGGTCCAAAAAACATATGCAATTAAAACAAAAGAACAGTAAATGTCCAAAGAGCAAGGACAGAGCAAATAGGCATAAATAAATATTGCAGACCTGGGGAAGGGGGGAGGGATCAATACCTGTGCAAAATCGCTGATTCCCACTGTTCCAATGCCATTTTCCACGGATACCCATTCGTGCTTGTCTGTGAATTTGCGGGCTAAAAGGAAACAAAACATTTCAGAAAGAAGTGACATGTTGCTCGCTTAAATACAGTAACACATCTGCAGGCTTAAACTGTGGGGCTTTTCACTGACTTTATTCATTTTTCTTGCAAATATTTTAACCAGCACATGCAATTTACAGCAGCACAGAACATGCTCAGCGACAGGGCAGAGGCTCTCTGAGTGTCCAGCTCAGAGTCTTATCAGTTCCTCTACAACCATCTGGAGTCTGATAAAGTACAGGAGCAAAAGGAACAGCTCTACTTCAAACAGAAGTGCAAATCTAAAGCTTAGATGTGGATTTTACTCATAGTTATACATTTCTATGATAGTACAGTGGCTTTTCAATTTTTAGTGTTTATTTCTGATAACTACTTTATTATGGCTGGGAAGGCCAGTGTGGGTGACTCTAGAAACACTGTGAGCATTACAGCATCTCATTCAAAGTGCAAAGCTGACACAGTTCTATGTAATATTAAGGCAAATTAATACAGGACAAATTAATAAGACAACTCTGACAACTGCAACTTAATAGAACTTGCTCTCTGTTAATAATGTTACTGTGAGAAGAACACAGCCATTATTCTGTATCACTTTAAATTGGTCTCTTAAAACCTTGTTAAGTCTTTTCACAGCAAGGTTACAATTCTCCTTACATTTCAGATCTGGAAGATTCAAGACAGCTTTATTAGAGGCAATTTATAAAATAAAGTCATATGGAGAAACTTCAAAAGAAGTCACTGAAACAAGCAACATTTTTCTTGCTAACATTTTTCCAGGACCTTTTCTTACTCTGAGAATTTTCAGCCTGCCATGTCCATTTTCTCACTTCTACATAATTTCCCTGTAGACACCTTCTTACATTAAAAAAAAAAAAAAAAAAATCCAGGAAAAGNAAAAAAAAAAAAAAAAAAAAAAAAAAATTCCACTTGCAGCACCCATCCAGTCAGGCAAGGGATGTTGTAGAAGCTGGAAAAGGTGACTTCTGAAACAGCTCCCTGAGTGATTAATGCCAGAGTAGTACAGCTGTACCTTCCTTCTGAGTTAAAAATTCTCCTCTCAAGCTCATCCTATGGGCTGGATTCTTCAAGTCAAACACCAGAGAAACTACACTTCTACAAATCCTTGTATATTTTCTAAAATTGTATGTGAAGGAAAACAGAAGGTCTCACTGTAGACCTGCTACAATCTTTCCAGACTGTCAATACTTTAAGCTTCTTCAGTTGCAGTGATCCTTTTGTGTCTGAGAAGTTCAAGAGCAGCAAGCCTCAGATAAAACAGTTTGTCTCAGAATAGGGCCCAAGTTTTATACAGCTTGGTAGAACAATATGTGGGTTTGCAAGTATAATACACAAAAAACATCAGTAAACTGTAAATATGAAGTATTTTTCCATGGATTATCAGTCAAAAATCCACAGAATTTCATCTAGCCCTACTTATAACTACAAAAAAATCTCATGACACACTCAAATGAACAGAGCATTAAATGTCTCAAATCATTTTGGGTCGAGATGTTAAACCCATGGGAATTCTATTGGAAATGAGTAATGAACCGTAAGAATGGAGAACGACAATTGACAAATCTCAAACCCAAGCTGAACATTAGTGATGTTACACATGGCACAAAGAAGCCAAACATTTTTACTCAGGACAATAATATTGTATAGAATCTGCTTATAAAGCAAGGCTAATAAAAAACCAGGAGATTTTCACACTAGTTTGGAATACAGCAGTGAAATATTCTGAACAGTTAGAAGAGCACATAATTTTCTTGCAGGAAAAAAAAATCCAAAACTGAAAAATTAAAATTCTGAGCATGCAACAAAGAACACTGCAAATAAAGTAAAGGTCAAATTAAAAACAGTTAATAAGTAATCCCAAAATTTGAACTTTGAGCTTAGGTGGTCAGTCCATTAAATAAATCAACCTAAAGGAATATGAAATGTCAATGTATACCAAATCTCTCTCTGCATTCTTTTACAGAAGAGCAGCTGAATTTACTCTAGCTTCATTCATTGCAACAGGACTTTGGCTTCAGCTTAACTAGCACACTGTGAACCTTCATTTAGTGTAACCTGCCTCTATTAAATATTTCATATATACCCGAAGAGTGAACTCACACTTCCACAAAGAGGCATACAAAACTTTCTTCTCTGCCTCAAACAAAAGCACTGTTTGAGTGCTTTTGAAGAAAAACAATGGGTACATTGGCCAGAATAGTGAAAAAGAGCTTAGATCTTGACTCGGTTTGCAAGTAATGAACAATAAATATTAATTCTTTCACTTGCAGCAGAAAACAAACAGGTAGGTTTAAGATTATCTAAAGAAATGGATGAGCTCTTCTTAGTAGCAGTCATTACTTTTGCAACATAGTCTCCTTCTCACTGACTTTTTAAATATTTCTGTTTGCTAGACTACCACAGATTCTGTTTTTCAGACTTTCATGGGTAATTTCTATTCAAAGAGAGCTTTGACATCAGTAGATGCTTTCAGAATTAACTACACCAAACGCAGAATCATAGCATGCACTGATGCACTAACGCATCCCCTGTGGTGCCCTCCTGCAGCTGTGGCTGCACAGGAGCCAGAGCCAAACCTGTGCAGCCCCGAGCGGCTCAAGGCCCTGCAAGCCTGGCTGGGTCCCTCCTGCGGCTCTACCTCCGCCAAACACCCACCCCTGTCCCCTTCCTGTGCTGCTGATGCTCCTTGGAGCCAGCATCCAGCTGTTTGCGAGCGGCAATCCCGGGAAAAGTGATCCGCTACTCTGGTGCGCTGCCCGCTCGGTTCGCTCTGCGAAGCCACTTTCTGAGAACAGCGGCGGACTGAGCCGCTTTACTCAGAACTGCAGTGTGGAGATGAGGTTAAAAGTTTCTGGCCAACTAACGGAGCTGCTTCTGTGGGAGCGGGGTCGGGAGTGCCAGCAGCGCCCGGGGGCAGGTGAGGGGCCCTCGGGGGCTCAGCCATCTTGCGGCGTTCTCCGGGCCCCGCCGACAGCGGGGGGCTCCGGGCGGCTACAGCATCGGGGGGCTGCCGGGACACGGCACGGCGGAAGGCAGAGAAGGAGGGAGGGACAGAAGGATAGAACCAGAGGGACCCGCGCTCCGGCCGCTCCGCGCACGCAGCCCCGGCTGGCGGGGTTCCCCCGNGGCCGGCGGCGGGGGCGGGGCCGGCGGCGGGGGCGGGGCCGGCGGCGTGACCCGGGGGGCCCGCGGGCCTTGAGGAGTGGCCGGGGCCCGGCTCCGGGCACGGGGCTGCCTGAGGGAGCCGCCATGTTCCGGGCGCCGCCGTGGCAGGGACCGAGAGCATTTAACCAAATAGTGCAACAGCTGCTCGTGTTTATTAAATAAATACAGGCGCCAAGTCTACAGCAAGTGCACGTGGGACGTTTCATTTTAGGGGTTATCGCTGTTTCATAGCTGTTACTCCAGAATAACACGCCAGCAGCACTTTGGGGGTGAACACCGCTTCGTTTTCCCAGAATCACGGAATAGGCTGAGTTGGAAGGGACCCACAAGGATTGAAGTCCAACTCCTGGCCCTGCAGAGACACCCCAACAATCCCACATTGTCCAAATGCTTCATGAGCTCTCGTCGGTTTGGGGCCGTGCCCATTCGCTGGGGAGCCTTTTCAATGCCCGAACACCCTCTGGGTGAAGAACCTTTTCCTAATATCAACATCCCCTGACACAGCTCCAGCCATTCCCCCAGGAAAACCCATTTTAATCAGAAGCTGTAATAACCTAAGCCTATAATCTAACCTAACTCTAACCACTGCAGCTGATAGCAAACAATTAAATACTTTGCCCACAAGCAAAGTGAATTTTCAAGGTGGTCTTCATTCACTCGCTGCCTGGTTGTTGCAGTTCGCCAGTGACCAGCTTCTCTTCCTTCTTGCATTTTATCCCAAAGAAACTGAAGAGTTTCATTAGCATTAGATCAACAATCTCCTCTTCTTCTGAAGCCTGAAATAATAACAAATAAGTTACTCGGAGGTGCACACCTAAAGTGGATTCAGTCTCTGCTGAAGCCAGGGCAAGTTGCATGACAAAATCTCTACTCGAGGTGAAATAAGCCAGTTGAAAAAGCAGAGCATGTGTGACTGCCAAGCAAAATATCGTGGCAATATTTTTATCTAGACAGAAGTCCCAGATGAGTATGGACACTACAGAAATTTTGGCTGTCAAATCCCATGGAAATCTCTCTACAGGAGCCTGGAGTGCACTTGCCAGCTCCCATACAGCTCGTGGTATACACAATGAGACGCTAGATGGAGTAAATGAGAAAAACTAAATATATATCCTGTCTTCTATCAGCTATATCCTTTCTTTTCATCTCCCTTGACTTTATTAAAAACGTAGACAAATTCTGGGTAGTACTGGAGTGCTAAGATAGATTTCACACTGCACTATCAATAGTTTGAATGGGTCAGGCACTCACAGTGAGAGTTTTAAAAGGAACTGTATAACCTCATGCACTTCAGTAGCAGTTTTGGCACTAATTTCAATATAGTGCAGCACAAGCCTAAGAGTTTTTTGATGGATGTAGTATGTGAACAGAAGGCTACAAATCAGATCTGAACAGGGACTCATCTGAACAGGAATGGACAGTGTAAAATCTGGAAAACCTGAAGTGTGCTTTCCGAGCAAATGTTGCCTTCTTAAGAGTTGGACTGAATTTATATGGTTTTCATCCATGGTTGAATACCTGAGTAAGCACTGAACAAAAAACGTTAAAAGCAGGAAAGCTTAGATGAGCAAACCTGGTAATGCTTCTGCTCCTCACTAAAAGCAACCAGAATCACCGAAACGAACAGATTCAGTACCACAAATGTCATAAATATGATGCAGGATCCAATTAAGAAGGAGCCTAAAATTGGATTGTAGTCCAACACCTGTATAATGCATAAGGTAAGACATAAAAAAAAAGCAAAAAAGCATACATATATACCTTCATATATACATGCAAGCAGTTAAGACCCAATAAGAAGTCTGTCACTTTAAAAATCCTGTGTCTAATCAATTATGACATATGTATTATACAGATATATACATTTTCTGCTCTAGTATTGTCCTTTGTTGATATGATATAGTACAAAGACAACAGAATATTATATATATGTGTGTGAATATGGGCAATCTTTGGGGGTTTTTAAGTGTTTGCATTTGATTGTAATGGTATGACAGTGTCATATGAAAGTTGACAAGCCTGGAGATCTGTTTATCCACAGAACGACTGAAGCTTCCTAATGCCTCAGCTTTCAAAACAGATTAAATTTCTTTATGTATTTAATTTATTTTATTGTATGCTTTAAAAAGAAGCACAATCAGACTATCAGAGACACTTATAAACCAAACGTTGTGAAAAATCAAAGCACTAATTTTCATACAAGCCGCAACATAGGAATATATTTTCATTATTAACATGAGCGGGCTGTAGAGGTGAAAATGTGCCAAATTACTGATCTTCAAAGCCACCCATATCCTATTGAATCCATGGCCTAAAAACATGCAACAAGGAGGACTTCACAGTCAGAGATGTCCAAGAATTAATCCACAAATAAATGTTCAAAGGATATTGAAATATTTGAAAGATCTTACTGAAAACGTAGTATATAAAGAATAACAAACAAAATTAACATGAAGTTCCCTTGTGGAAGGCCTTGCCTTTCTTGGGAAGATAGAGGGCATGTTCAGAGCAAACACAGGGCTTTGCTCACATTTCTATCTGTAGTTTTCTAAGGAAATTGCTCAAAACTTTTGTAATCAATTAGCGACATCTCTAGTTGAAATGTGAACAGATTTCTAATTAAAGGTTCATTATGAGCCTCCTCGTGGTCAAAATAGGACATTAAAGAGGTTTCACTTGATGTCTTTTTCTTGCTCAGAAAGGGTGGCTGCTTTAGGGAGCTGTGGAGCTTGCAAAATTACATTAATGTTTAACACTAATTGAAAGTCCTTCTATTTGCTGGCTCAAAGCATATTTGATAGCTGAGATGCCAGCTGTACAGTTGTATACTTCTCAAAATTCGATGTGGTACCTCCTCATAGTTGAAGATTCCCAGCTGAAGACTGACCATGGTCTCTGCCGAATCAAAGAGAGTTTTGTAAGAGTAGAGCTTCCAGCCAAATATCAGGTTTGCCTGCAGAGGACAGAAGTCATGTCTTGTGTCATGATGAGAGTCCTTGCTGCAAAATATGCTTAGCTTGAAGACTTTATCACAGATACGAGAATGTCTTATACCTGCTCAGCCTGCCACTAGATATGTGAAAAAGATCATTATTTCCCATTCATAACCTAGCCAAACAGCAAATGGCACTTTCTGAATGCTCCACAATATAAGCTTTATCCAGAAAATATCTTTTTCCTGTTCTTTGTTCTTTGTCACATCTATTACACATAGAGAGTCCTTATTTTTCAGCTCAATGTTGTTTTTTTCACTAAATTTCAGTTTGCAAAGAACAGACAAGTGGATGTTTTAACTGCTCTTTCAGAAGAGCATACAGAGATTTAGACAGCCAGCTTTATTCCATTTTACATGGCAAAGCTATGCTGCTTTTAGCATTCAGAAACAGTTGATTTAACCTGACAGTACCTGGAAGCAGACTGCACACAAGAGAAAGCACCGTGGTACTCACAGCAATGGAATAAGCAAGGAACATGATTGCTATAACAGTGATGAATCCTGAGATATCACCCCATGCCCTCCTTAGTGTTGAAGTGATCATGTTCAGTTTAGGGTTGAGCCTCAGCAGATGCCACAGTTTCACTGTGGAGAGAAGCACCAGGAATGCAATCAGGTAGCCAAGAACTGCATCAGCTCTCGCTGTTTCACTGAAGCTTATGGAGCTGTTAGGGGGAAAAAAAGAAAATATGTAATATACCATGCACACAGAATCCTTTGAAGTGCATAAGTGGGTATGCTGGAAAAGACAGTCACCCTATGCTGGGGTTTCAGTGGAGAGCTAATGAGTTCCTGCTTGAGTGTTCCCACCTGCTCTTCCTACTGTGTGCACACAAAAAGCTCAGTTTTGCACGGCTAAGATTTTTAAGAAGAGGTCTAGGCTGTAGCCCAAATTCTGCTCATTATCCTGTGATTCTATCGTCTTTCGTGTGACCATTTTTAAAAAGATGGTATAATTTTCCATTCTGTACTAAATATTCCATTATTGTCCTCTAACCTATGACTTTTTACAGCAAAGAACAAGGCAGATTGTGTGCTTTCTGGGTGGATGTCCTGTAGCAGAAAGGCTTGTAGGTTCACAAGAGGGTGATGCAGACAGGAAAGCAGGAGCTAAAATAGGGAACTTGGTGCTCAAGTTTGCTGGATTTTATTAAAGCAGTATCAGAAGGAAATCCTATTGCTGACACAAATCTAAGCCATGACACACTTACAGGCTTCATGAATATATAGCCATCTAGGATAGTAATATATAGCACAGTCAAGGGGCTGTCTGAGAAGAGAAGATAGATTTATTTCTGCATAACTAGCAACAACAAAGGATGCACTAAAGAGCATTAGTACTTACTCCTCCTTGTGTTCCTGGTAGTAGCTGATGTCCCGGGTCCCAAGGACTGTCCGTTTCACAAACACTGACAGAGCACTCCAGCTAATCAATATAATGGCCATCTCCAGGAGATTCCACTTGCTATGGAAGTATCTCCATTTCAGACTCTTCAGCAGCTTTCCCTGAGAGGAGTTTTACTGTTTTGGTCTCATGACTTCATATCATACAATGCACCTCTGAACATTAGGACAATGCCCTCCACAATAGACTGCTCTTCATTGATAAAACTACATCTTGCACTAGTTCCTTATTATCTTTCTCAAAAAGAGCATCCAAGCCAAATAAAGTGTTGCATTCCTATTATTTAATATTGACACTGTACCTGATTCCATCTTCCATTGGTGTAGCAGCACCAGTGCTACTGAAATCAAGTACAGTCCTAAAGCTTTTGTAAGTGAAATCAACAGCAGGCAGAAGATAATGCTCTCAGCCAAACCTTCCAGTGGGCCTCACCTGTACTGTCATGTAGTACACAATAAAGAGGAAATAGATGACTTCTGCTGCAACCACAAAGATGTGGAGGCTGTTGGTGTAGGGGTAGAGCCGGACACTTTGCAGCTCTGCACTTGTGAAGAAGGCCCCTAAAAAACAAACAGGGATCACCTCAGGGCTCTTTCTGCTCTCATTCAAACAACTCAGTTCACCAGTGAGACTTCTGCACTTGCTTTCACATCAGCGTGAGGCTGAATCAAACCGCTGAACTAAGATTTAGACTTCATTATGTGAGTAACCCTGTAAGGGTTTGAAATTTTCCTCAAACAGGACTTTAGGAGAGTCAAGGCTTTTAGAGTGGTAGTGCTTGTCTGCTTGAGTCTTGTGTGATAGCCCAATAGTAATCCCAGCAGGACTGAGTTTGAATTGGACTGCAAATGCAGAAATACAGCAGGAGGATTTGGAATTTTTTTAAAAAGGCTGAATCTTGTTCTAAACCCAAAATGAGCTCCATTTGGGCATTTTCCAATACTTGGACACACCCTAACTAGGCTCAGACCAAATGTTTTCCTCTAGCCTTTAAGCCAGAATCTGCTTTCACTATTCTCTTTGTTGTATACAGATTATGTATTACATGATTACACAGCTATACATTAGAAGTCATCTGGAACAAAAAAGACAGTTATTTGCATTTTTGTTTTAATATTGTATTGATTAGCTGAAGTGATTAGGAAACAGAATTTTTCTTGTTTCTGTTGTGTAAATTCTTGAGATCAAGTTTCAGTACCATGTTTTCTTCAGCAGCAGATGACCACAGCATAACCAAACGTAAGATATTCCATTATAGACTATATTACTGTGGTGCTGCATTTTTCCTAAATGGTTTAGAAAATTTGCATTGATTCTCCCTTGATTAGATTTATTAATACACTTGTCTTTCCTGAAGAAAGAACTAGGAAAACACTGCTAGTGTGTAAATCTACCTTCTGTAGGTGCATTGCTTGCTGTCTCCAGAAATGTGTAACTTAGGAAAGGTTCTCACCTAAAGCATTGCTTTCAAACATCAGGCTTATAATGCAGAAGAGGTTCACGTTGGCATTGTAGACTGTAAATTCAACAAACACTGCTCTTGTGAAGGTGTCAAGCCAGACGTTGTTGAAAAGGTACTGGAGAATTCTGCCAAAAGATTGTGTAGCCAGCTATCTAATTTATACATTAATGAGACAGTATCACATGGAGAATGCACTGATAATTTACAAGAACACAAGAGGTACCTGGAGGCATTTTTAGGGTCTGTTCCCAGGTGAATCACATATCCCCCTCCACTGTAGATGGCAAATTTACCCCAGCTGGGGTATCCTCTGAGTTTGGACTGACTCTGATACTGCCATGCTGAGCTCAAGTCAGAGGAGTTGTCGAGGGCTGAGGTATTCCAGTGCTCCCCATAAACTGATGTATCCTCTGTTTGTAGGGAGTATGGAGCATGGCATTCCTCAACTACGTGCTGCAGTCTGGGAGAAATAGGACAGGTGTCTCCTTTCACTCTTACTTGGCGAATTCGAGCACTACCCACCAGCTTGGAATTGCCATCTGTAATGAATCCTAAACAGGGGATGGAAAAGAGCAGCACTGGCATTATGATAAAATTAGTAATACTTCTTTGTTTCATTTATGATTCACTGATGCATTAATATTTTGCCAAATTTTCTTTTCTGGGAAACACTGTAAGCAAAATAGTCATGAAAATTAAACCCTCATATTGATTTGAACTGAATTCTTAAATAACATTCATAATAACAGGGTTCTGTGTCACCCCCATCTGTATTTTGTAGAGAAGGAAAGTAAGGCCTGGGGTAAAGTGACTCACCTCGAATCCCATAGAACAGTAGCTTTATGCAATGTTCATGTGGCTTGTCATGTCCAAAGAACAACTCTGCTAATATATTTCAATATTTACCCTTAAATGTGAGCTGGAAAATGGGTCATATTTTACTGGCTATGGCTTCATAGAAACATGCTGATATTGCATAATTTGCCCTCACATTGACCCAAGTCCTGATACAAACAACTGTCCTGAGGAAAAGCTTTATGGTGCCACCTGTCTGCCATTCTTATTTTTTTTATTATGGAAAGAAAGTTGTGTAAAACTGAGAATATATCTGAATATCTGGAGTAAGTAATGTAAAATGTGAAAAAATTAGCATTGCAGGGCAGAACTTCTGGCTTATATTAAATGTAAGAAAAATATCAGGGGATATTTAATTTGGGGTCAAGCTGTGGGGTTTTGTTATCCACTGGTATTCATACTGCAAGATTCCTTGCTAGCCTCATACACTCACAGTCCCTTTCTCCACTCAAATATGCAAGTTAGAGATAAGTATTAAAAATAATGTTTCAGAATCTGGCAAGCTGAAGGGAAACAGTGTAACTCTGCACCTTTATATGATCCATAAAGATTTTTGAGTAAAGTAGTGTTCGCCCAGGTGAAAAAATCCTGGTAACTGTAGACATCCTGGAATCCGTCTGTAAAGCTGTCCTCAATGTGTTTGTTTAAATAGTAGGAATTGGGATCTCTCTGCCCATAGGCAACCAGCAACAGCATCCATAAAAACCCCAGATAGGCTGGAAAAAAACCAGAAAGAGACAGCACATGTGAGCTCTGAATTAACAACGCTGTTCAAAATAAATTGCATGAATGATTACTGCTGTCAGAACCTATTAGGCCAAGGAGGTGCTTTGTAGACTCTGAGTGACCAGTGCTAATGTTTGCACCCAGGCTCCTCCAATGTGCTGCAGTTTAAGTGTTTCACATTTGGAATATGACTAGCAGTCAAGAAAATAAGTGGGAAGGCTGAATAGAAGTAGTCATGGCAGCTCCAAATAAAATTAGTAGTCTAACTTTGTTCCAAGTGAAGTTGAGGTAATTTTTTTTGCCATTGATTTTAGAGGAAATAAAACAGGGGCATGAATCATTATCTGTAGGTACTATCTGCTTTTAGAAAGATGGCCTCCATCTGCTCTTAGATTTAGCTTCACTTAACTGCTGACCTCCTCCTTTTATCCTTTCTTTTTTCTTTCTCATGTTTGTAATGTGTTTTTTTACCGTGGAACCTTAGCCACACTTTTATCTCCAGCTAACATTCCCACCTCCCTGCAGCTCCAGCTGCCATGGAACAGCCTGTCTCTACATCATAACGGCTGGCAGAAAAATGAAGATATGCCAAAACTTTGTCACCCAAGAGAACAGTATTTTCGCTTATGTAAAATTACTGATGAGTATTACTGAATAAAACAAGATAATCTTGTTGGGTAATATGGATAATACCCAGGATTTCTGTGATGAGGGCGAATGCTTTCTGCTCCTTCATGCAGCTGATTTTCATTTTCTCCACATCAGTAGCAGGAGGTGGCCGGTAAATATTGCTTCTGCTGTCCCTTCTGACCCCAAAGAGAGGGTGTGAATCACCTGTGGGGGAGAGCAGTGAACCCTGGAATTAGTCAATTGATCATCCATGTCCTGCTTTTTGTTTGTTTGGACTTTCTAAGGATGCGTTTCTATCTAATGCATTCCCACAGGGATACAGAGGATGTGATTTAAACAATTACTATAGCAATTGTAAGGCAAACAGTGGGGAGGGAAGGAGCTCACTAACAGTGTGTTGGGTTTAGGAGCAGGTGTGGTCCAGGTGTCTCTGTCTCGGCTGAGCATCTCAGAAGGTGGTGTATTCATAGCCTGAGGCTGAGCAGGGAGGAAGCTGTAGATCAGATAACTTTGCTGTGCCCTAGGATTCCTGTCTGCTGCTGAAGGCTTTACTTAGATATGATTATGACTGCAAAAGCCACTGTTCAGTTTAGGGGAATAATACAGATAATTGTGACTGTGGAAAAGTATGTAACCTGAGAAGGTCCATATAGGGCTTAAAGGATGTGGGAAATTTCTTTGTGAGAGTTTTTAGTTATGCTTGTCAGATAAAGAGCTACCAGTCTTCATGAAGGATGCATTTTTTACTGGTCACTTATTTATTTTCACTAAGCTGTGGAATAATTACAGGTTTTGTTGCAAACCAGTTGAGCTTAGTCACATATTCATTCATAAGGCACTCCAAAAGCTTGGAGAATTCTGCACTTTCTTTAATAATTTTTAACTTTGCAGGCAGTTACCTGGTGCAGATAAAGCTCCATCAATAGCTGTGTTTTCTTCATCCTCATGTTCCACCTTCTTCAGAACCAGAGCAAAAAAAGCAGCAAATCCCAGCACCTGGAAAGAATTGGCTATAGACTTACCATATTCCCATTTCATATAAAGAAGCCTTTGGCTTTGACCTGGATCCCTTTGGGTCCAGGCACTGCAGGAAAACAATTGAGCTCTGGGTTTGTTGAACCCATGCAGCTGAAGCCCATAAACAAGAAAACAGTGCACAGTGCTGGGGTTTGTTCAGCTAAACTGATTTTGTGACACATCCTCACTAGTCAGAAACCTCATTAAGCCCTGACAAAGCAAGGGAGATGCAACTCCCTTGGAGTTAATGTCAGCAAAAAGCGACAGAACCCTGTAAACCACCTGCCTGCTCTTGTTTTGAGGGCAAAGACTTCTCATTTTATATCCTAATTCCTGTAGCTCTTTTAAACATGTTACATTGTCTTCCTGCAATGGCAGCAGGTGAGTTCATCTTGGCCAATGGTTGTATTTCTGAGGCTCTCACCTTTAAGGGCTGTGTGATGAAAAGACTTTCCAAGAAGGAGATGACCATGGAGATGAGCCACTTGATGGAGTTCTCTTTGCCATAATGGAGTCCGTAGAGCATGGTGAAGAACCCGGACACACCACTGGTGGCTGCCACAAGGAACCAAGCAATAAACACAAACCACCAGGGCAGCCCTCTGGGAGAAGAACTTTTCTTGTCATCACTGGACAAGTTGGGAGTGTGGGACCACCTTGAGAGTCAACCAGAAGAGAAAAAATTTGGTCTGCGATGGAACAGGAATCAAAATCGCAGCCATCAGGTTCACTGGGAATAGGCAACATCTCATGATATAAAATCAAAATATTCTTTTAATTAATGCAGTTACATAGGATATATGGATACTGAAAAGTACAGTGAGAAAAAGTAATGAGGAAGTGTACAGAGATCAGCTAAAATCAAAATAAAAGTGATGGGCTTATTTACTCCTCAGTTCATGCATAATTGAATCTCCAGTAGAATTATTGACAAAGCTATGAGTGCATTAAAGCTGCTGAATGCATCTCTTGTGATCACCATAATAGTCAAGTGACGTAATTAGTGCAATTGTTTTCAATACTTCCAACCTAATTATCATATTTCACTGAACTATTTTTGTATGCTTATTAATTTTTCTTTATCCATACATTTTAAGAGACCTCTGTGACTTTGGAGTTGGTTGATTATTCCAGCCCTTTACTATCACATGGCATTGTATTGTTACTTTCCACTTTGGAGGCAAAAATGACAAACAGCAATGATCTGTCATTACTGCCTTTGTATGCAGTTCAGAGTACATGGAAATTTCTTTGTAGC
Source organism: Rhabdornis inornatus (assembly GCA_013397075.1). Lineage (NCBI taxonomy): Eukaryota > Metazoa > Chordata > Aves > Passeriformes > Rhabdornithidae > Rhabdornis > Rhabdornis inornatus. Next base: position 1,038,172 of record VWZS01006029.1, on the reverse strand, counting down.
TCCTGCAGTGGTATAATAGTGAGGCTTATTTTTACAGATGTAATAATAGTTATCTAGCACATGTTAAGCAGTAATTATTTGGGCTCTGTCATCCTATCCAATTTTGAATTCATGACCTGAATTTACTTATACTGAGAATGAGAGCTGGGTTACCCCTCAGTGATGGATGCTGATGAGCAGATTTGGTTCTCCAGGAGGTTCTTCATATGCTGAACCTGACAAACAGCTTGTGTATAACTCTGAGGCATCTGAAATTTATGGGGCCCCAGTAATTCCAGCTCCATCTCTACATGCTGGAGTTGCATGTACAAGCAGCGATGGTAATCACTGTATTTCTGGTCACAAATTCTCTTCTCTGGAGTTGGACTTCTTGTATTTTCTGCAGGCAAAGAATTACTTATTTATTTATTGAGAAAATAAATAGTCCCAGATTAAAACAATGTTCAATACAAAGGGTGGTAGAAATGTAGCTAAAAATCATGAATGTGATGAAGTGAAGACTAACATATGAAGAGACATGTAAAAGTAGCTTTAGTACTGGAGCTTAATGCTCTTCTGCTGGAATGGCCTGGAACTTTTTCCAGAAGGCAACTGAGTTAAACAGCAGACCTAAAATCTTAATAGACAGGTCAGATCAGATCAACTGTTAATTTGTTAATGGTTTACGTGTGTAATTAGTAGCTTGGAAGACTCTCTGCAAAAGCCAAATGTGAGTCTTAATGAAATCAGTGAGATTGTTTACTCATATATTCTTTAACTGAGAGTCAGACTGAAAGGAATAAGAGCACAAGGCCAAGGAAAAAACAAAAAACAAAAAAGGATGGGTCAAAGAGTTTGTGAGACAAATTATATTTGTGAGTCTTTTCATTTGTAGATGCTGATTCAGCTCCAAGCCAGACTGGTAGCAAACATTTGATTCTAATGCAAAAGAAACAGAGATTTCACAGTTGCCTTTACTTAGATGGGTGCTCAGTGGTGCAGTGAAAGAACAAGAAGCAATGGGCACATCTTAAAACATGGGAAATTTCTGAACATAAGAAAAAACATAGATATTGGACACTGGAGTAGGTTGCTGAGAGAATTTGTGGAATCTTCATCCTTGGGGACATGCAGCATGTGACTGATTTATTCTTGGGCAATCCCACTGTCCTTGCTCTGAGCAGCATAGTGGGATCCAGAGATCCCTTCTAACCTCAGCTATTCTGTGATTCTGTAGTTGCCTTTGAGTCAGAATGTAAGAAGAGCTTTGGTCATCACAGCCAGTGCTATCATCATTTTCACTGCAAAGGTTTCAGCAGGCATTTCATAGTGTGTTATTTACCTTGGATATCCATAGCACCCAATGTGACAGTTATAGGGCCATCCTTCTTGCTCTCATCATAAAACCCTTGCCCAGCTCTGTTCTGCTGACAGATGATGTCCTCAACCAATGACAGGAGTGTGTTGATATTAGTTGATTTTTCGAGGTCTGGTGCTGAGATGAGAGATGGAGTCTTCAGGGCTTTAAAAAGTGAGTTGGCAATTCTTCTTATGTCCTAGGAAAGACAGCAGCAACACAGCAGTGACTCTGGCTGCAGTGGCTTAAGCTGATGTGATCTGACAGTACCACTCGCTGGGAGCTGCACCAACTGCTAAAATCTCCAGAATGGATAAGAATAGCACATCCTACAGTGCTGGATGTGACAGGCAGATTTCAGTGAGTTCAGCAAGGTAGCTTTTAGGGTTCAAAAGGGCAGCGTGCCTGCCTGAGGACCTAAGCTGAGGAAGATGTGGTCCATGATACCTTTTATCTTCACTGTCTTGCTTAGTGTTTGCTTTAACTCCTGAACACAGTAATTTGGTCACACACAGTAACTGCAAGGGCTGGGATGTACAAAGGCAGACGTTAATGAAGGATTGCATTTAGGTGGGCAAATGAATGCTTTGCACCAGTGGTAATTGGCTTTTCTCTTTAGACAGGCTGAAGGGCATCGGAACAGGGAAATTTGCGGAGCCGGTAGTGTGTGGCAGCAGAGGGCAGTGCAGGACTCGCTGGGACTTGCCTTTGTCACAGCCTCTGGAGTGAGAGAGGCAGCCTGGGTGGCCCCTGGGGTGGGAGGAAGGCTTGGGGACACTCGGCCATTCTTTCCTGGCTTCTTCTCTCTGCCCTGCTGGGCTGGCCGGGGTCGTATGTTCCTGAAGATCTGCACAATGAGCAGGTTGATGGGGAACATGAGGAGGGAGCTCTCAAAGCCAATCATCACTTCCTGCCATGTGAACTCAATCTTACCTGTCAAGGGCAAACAGAGGAGAGAAGGAAAAGTAACCCCAGGCAAAATAAATCATCAACTCTCTTGTGAAAAAACCCATTTATTCAACTCTTGCTCCCAGATTCTGCTGTCTCTCTATTTGCCTGCTCAAGCAATGGTGAGGATTGTTACCCAAATCCATTTTCTGCTCAGCAGGGTCCTTTGGCACACCCCAGAACATGATGCTGGTCAGCATGGTGCAGAGGAGCAGTGAGAAGCAACAGGACACACGCTGGGCTCGCGTGAAGGAGCTTCGTGGGGAGCGGCTGAAAACTGAGTACCAGATGTGTCCATCCTGGAAACCCTTGGAAGTCTTCATGAAAAACAGATTGCTGGGAAGGAGAAGAGGGAAATCAAATGGATATGTAGAAAGGAGAGGGAGGGACAAAGCCCTAGTTCACGGTCCCAACCTGTTCATGCTTCTAGGCACTATCAGCAGAAGTAGTAACTAGGAGAAATTACCAAATATCATGGCTTGATTTGCATGGAATGGTCATAGCTACTTATGTCCTTTCCTTTTGGCCACAGCATAGAGGGAAAGTGAATCGTTCCTATTGAAATTGTTAAGAAAATTACACCTAAAAGAAGATGTTTGGGTTTCTGTAGGTTTGTCAGGCTATCCTTCTATAGCATCAATATTTTCAGTATGGTACTACTGAATTAGGGTAATGATTAGATTTATGTAACCTCTCTCCCTTGTTTAGAGCCCTTTAAGGACAGTGGAAAGACCTTCCTTGTTTTCATTTTTTTCTAGGGCTTTGGTCTGCTGTTTTCATGCTTGTTTTTCGAGACTATGAAGAGTAAAAAAATCCATGAAATAGGAGGTACCTGAACTGCTTCATGTCCTGTTCTGTTGCTACTGGGAACACTTTATCTAGGATGCATTCTCCAATATCAATGGCTAGCCAAGAGTTACAGAGGAAGTACCATTTCTGATCCCATGCCAGATCATGGACTAATACTCGATTCACGTACCTGTTGGAAAAACACAGAAGGCACAGTCACATGTCATTGACTGTGTAAAATCCAGAGCTCAACAAGACTGTGGAGGACAAACTCTGGCCTTCAGCTTCTTAGGGTGACTAAACTGTAAGGCACAGGACATATCACATCCTGTACTGGACATGGGATATGAGAAGCACTCCTGGTCCTGCAGTTTAGGCTATGATTTGGTCTATTCAGCTGCAAAAACTGAAATCTAACACTTCTTCTCTTACTAGAACTGCAGAAAGGATAATTTTCAAGTGCTAGAAAGGGAAAACTGCTGTCATTATAAAAAATTATTTGTGGATTTTTACTTTCCAGCATCTCCAGCCCTCCACTTACCAGGATGGACTGTCCCCTGAATTATCATGCCACAATCTAATACTCTGCAGTTCCCCAAGAGGGAAGAAGGTACAGAGGAGGAAAACATCCACTCCTCCACGTTCAAAGACTGGTGTGTCAGGATCATTTAGATGGTGGGGCTCACTCTCTCCATCCAGTCCATAGAGGGTGAGAGTCACCTGGAAAATAAAAAGGCAAAATGAAGATTTTCATATCTCGATCCTATGTGTGATTTTTTTTCTCCTTTCATCAAACCTAAGGGCTTTCTGGCTCAGAGAGTGCATTTGAGCTGTCCTGTTTAATAGCCTCAGGTGCTCCTTTATTCATCCAGTTCTCTAAGCAAATAAACTCTCCTCCCACACAGTGCCACTGATACCTTGGAGGTTGTGGCTGCGCCACGGCGGTGTCCTGTGAAAACTGTCACAAGGTAACGATACTGGGCAAAGGGGTCATTGTCTTCCAGGACTGTGATTTTCACCTGCAGAGCCACACAACACAAGCAGCATGTTAGCTGTCCTGAAAGTACAGATTCCTGAAAGCTGTGAGTAGGAATTTGTGATCTTGTGAACAATGTTTACTTACCAGTAAACAGAGAGTTACAGAGAAAGGAGTAGGATTGGTTAACGACTTCCTATTAAAACAGGCTAGGCATAGTGGGAATTGGCCTGAATACATTGGCTTTATTAGCTGGAGACTTACTTTGGCATCATCCTGGATGTCTTTCCTTCGAGCCCAAATAAGTACAAGCACATATATCAGAAAGATGCATCCTACAGTTGTCACCACCACAGGATTGTCCACGAATGTTCCAAACAGCTGTGCTGTTTTGCTGACATCTATGGCATTGGGTATGACAAAGAAGGAGCTCCCAAAGAAGGTCAGATGGTTGCAGAGGCACTGTGTGCTGCTAGGATTTGTTTTTGGTCCTACCTGAAACCCAGAAAGGATTCCTGATAAAAGTATTAGATGACTTACCAACCAAATGAAAAGACAATGCTGAGATTGGTAAGTTAGTGTAGAGAACTGCTGCTCACCAAATTGTTCAAGTTCCAATAAGGAATATTAATTCTAACACTTAACCAGAAATGGGCATTACAGTATGTTATGGCCTTGTCAGAGTGGTTCCATTTCTTCTTATATAAAAGCTCATCTCAAGAAATAGAAATTGAAATGTTTAAAGGTCAGTTCAATATGACTAAACTTCTTGAGTTTATTAAAACATCTCAGAATGATTTTGTTTCATGGTGTCAGTTACTACATGATGGTGGTTATGAGGGCTGACTTTGAAGTGTAACAGACACATTGTTTTGTTTTGCTCTACTTACATGACATCCATAGCTGTTCCAGCCTCCCTGGTGCTCATCCCAAAATACACAGCGGGATGCAAAGCAAGTGGCATTTATGGTTAGCTCATTGTAGACTGTTGAATCCTTTCCCATATCTTGTAAAACCATGAAATAGTAGGTTCCCTCTCCAAAAATGAGTTCTTCTGGGCTGAGAACCCAGCTGTTTGTCTCACCTTGAACATAAATATTTTTGTTTCAATATATATGTAGAAAAGCTAATTCAGAAGTATTCAGCTGTATGGCATGTAATAAATAAACCAAAGAAACAGGTGTGAAATCATTCTTAGCATCTCATTGATCAAATCATCCCAATATTTGCTCCTGTTAATGAACACTTTATTCAAGAGATTGGAACTTTAAGGAGATTTATTTCCAGCTAGACATCTGAACTCATGGTCAAGGCTCATTCTGCAAGTTCATGGGTCACTAACCACTTATCTTACCTCCAGAAGTTTTCTTATAGAACAGATGATTTTTCATGTCATAGTTGGTTTCATTTGGATGATAACCATACCCCAAGTAAAGTATTAGTGGGATGTCATGTTCAGATTCCAGGTGGATCACTATAGATGTGTTTGCTGACGTAACATTGACTTGAAAAGTGCTGTAATTGCCCAGCTTCAACAGAATCTTGTCTTCCTGAGCTGCTGAAAGCCGTGGTAAGATGATCTGTTTTTAAACAGAAAGACATAGGTTTAAATACAGAAGAACGTTTTTCTTCTTAGCATGCAGCCACATGCTAGATTATCTTTTTTCGTAACATCAGGAAAGCATGGCCAGGAAAAATATCACTTTCAAAGTAATTTTCTTGATAATGTAAACTAACCTCTGAAAAGTTAATTTAAAATCTATGTAGACTCATCACAAAGCCTATGACCCTTAGTGCATTTCTGAACTGAGAACTGTGGTTATGACTGAGACACTGGCTGCATGAAGTGCACATATGAATGATTTAGATGTCATTTTATACATGGGCTAGGAAGCCAAAGAGTAGTACAATAGATACAGTGATTGGATGATGAAATCAAACTTCACATTGTGTTTTGGGATGACTGTAATCTGGAATCTATTTCCACAACCATTAGCATTCTTACAATCATTTAAAGGAAGAATAAAATGCCTCCTTTTCAAGAGAAGACAGAAATATTTGTTATTTCATTTACCACATCACACAAATCCTTCCATCACAACTACAGACAGCATCAGGCCATTACCTAATGTAATGGACACTACCAGCATTTGTGTTCACCTCACAAATGATAACACAAAAGACAGTTTGTTAATGCAGAAAGGGAAAAAATAGGAAAAGAGGGTGAGAGTTAGGAAATAGTGGATTTACCTCAATGTTCTCTTTGAGATTGCTGACTGGTATGATCAAACCATCCAGATCAGTTAGACTTAGACCTCCCACTGTTCCACTGATGTCAAAACTGTTGCCACTGGAGAAAAAGGGATTCATGGCAAAGCTCACCATCTGTTAGAAGACATTAACAATTAGACAACTGAGCTATTGTCAATATTTCATTTTATTCACACTCTGAATTGCTGAATAGTGAAAGATTGAGCTCAGACCCAAATAGAAGTTGACTTCCAAGAAGTCTGTATCCAGACTAAAACAAGTCTCTACCTTATCTCTAAGGTGGGTCTATAAACCTTGAAATTGATTTTCATTCTGAAATGTGTACAACAATCTTTACTGTTTCCATACACTGTGACACGTTTTTGGCAGAGTTGGAAAAGGTGCAACGACAAAACCAAATGTTTTGCAGGTATTTTAGGGTTCTCCTGAGAGGGTCAAATCAACCAGAGAGATATTCAGAAAACATATTATGAAAATATGACAATTATATGCAATCTATTGTTCTGAGGGAAAAAAAAACATGCCCTAATTCAGATGGGGGGGACATGCTACTATCATCACATTTGTCTCCTGCAGGATCTGAGTGCCCCACACTCAGGTATGTCTTGCTGGGATGAAAAAGTCTGCTCTAGGTTAGTTTGAATGCAATTTGGACTCCGAGCTGTTGCATCCTCCTCAGAGCATAAGATGTAAACAAACAGCAAACAGATCTGTAGGTATTGATTCATTCCACTGCCTGCTCCTGCCATGTACGTGTGAATCAAAGTGTATGTAAGGGGCAGATGGGATGGGGAATTTAAGAATTCAGTTGTCCTTAACTTGCTGAACCAACCTCAGGCAATTAACATAAATGAAGGCTTCTTTGACCAGTATTTTCAAATTATTTTCTTGGCATGACAGGAGGAATGATGTGTGCTCATGTGTTCTCTGTGAAAGGATAAATGATTCTAAAACCATTAGATCAGGAATGTAAACTGGATGTCAGATAGAGTTAGATAAAAGCTCTTTACTTGCCCTTATATCCACTGTTTCACCATCAACTCCTGAAACACTGAGAGAAGAAGCAGGTGGGAGAGTAAAGCTGGCAGAGCTGGAATTGGAGATGTTAATGGATGTGCTATCCATGTTTTCTGTTTGTAATCTGTCCAGTTAGGGTCGGGCATAAGCAAAGCAGAATAAAAGAGAAAAAAAAAATACAAGGAATGAGAAACACCAGGAAAAACCCAAACATCAATAGCATAGACTTCATATTTACAGAGAAAGCTTTCTCTCTTAATAACTTAGTTGCAAAACTATTTCTAAGTCTGCCAATAAATACTTCGTACATGAATCTGTCCTTGATGCAGTACTCCACATAATGCTACTACAGAATCGTCAGAAAAGGGATGAAATTGGCATATCTGGAGAGAAAGATGTACCAAGATGCACTTATTTGAAGGACTTGATTTCTGTGTGAACATGCTCTTGATTTGAATGCACAGATTGATGTGGATGAAAACCAGGCTCTCGGGGAACAATTTAGGAATGATTATGGGGAATGGTAAATGCTTGTCAGGCTCCTCAGGATTATATTTGCTTCTGCCAAGCTGGTTACAGTTCCATATAACGTGTCATTATTGGCAACTTGGAAAAGAAAAGAAACCCTTAGCTGGCATGACAGGAGTTTTCTACATAATTTCAAAAGTAAGTGACTACTGCCTCATTCAGGAAATTGTAGTCAATTCTCTGCTAGTTAAAGAACACACAGCATGGGCATTTCTAAGGTGATGCTCTTGGAGTCCAAGCTGTTCTCACTATCAGTCACTAACAGCCTTGTTGCACTATTGAAATTGTCATTATGCTACAATATTTAGTTAGTTCCAAACATTCTGTTTAAGCACAATGGAATTAACATTTGTAGCTCTCAGAAGCTTCAGTGGGTGACTCTGCAGCTGTTACCTGTGCAGGTACATTGTGGCAGAGGGAGAGGTGAGGACTGTTGGCTCATCACCCGGTGCCTTCCCAAACAGGAGGGCGCTCTGGAGATTTTCAACTGTACTCAGGAGCTGGTGTGACACTGAGCTCTGGAAAAGGGTTAGAGGAGGAAACTTACTCAGATCATCGAGCTGCACATTATTTGTCATTGCTTCCATTCAATTTTGGTATCTTACTAAGCTGACAAACTTGGTGATGAGCTTCCTAATCTCAGAGAAAGTTTTTCTACTGCAATTCAGTTTCCGTAATTCTCATTGAAATATTGCAGATAGAAAATAAATGCCTTACAGATTTTACTTCTATATTGTATAGTATTTATAACTTCTACACATTGAAATTACAAGCATGACATCAATCAATATATTAATGTACTTTTGTGTATTAATGCCCTTAGCTGCATATGTTAGTGTTTAGTTACTTGGGAAAGCAAGACCTAGTTACGTATCAGTTGTGTATTATTAGTGGGTTATTGTTGGGAAATCTGTCCAGTTCATAATCTTTTCTCTCAGGTTAGATTTATTTCATCCCTACTCCCTTGCAGTGATGAAAGTAAAGTATGTTCAGCCCAGAAAACTCACAGTCAGCTGTGACAATTCACATATACAAAGGAAAGGGTAGGACAAAATAATCTTATTGCATCTTTCTGAACAGATAATCAGAGCTTTCTGCAAAAGTGTGAGCAGCAACCAGAGCTGGTTCAAGCTGTGAAGTAGGGGTGACAATCATGGATATTTAATACCTGTGGCTTCCTTGAATTATGGGGCAAAAGGAGGGGATAGGAGCAAATCTGAAAAAATCACAATGTTCTTGTCATCAATTAGAGGTCAGAGCTGATGCTGTGTTCTCTGTCCTGTTCATCTTTCAATGTAACAAATCTTAAAAGGCCTCTATCATCTTCATTACTAGACATTCAATCTTAACATATCTAACTTGGGAGAAATTTCCTCTGATATTCAAGTCCATCATGGTGTCACAATGAACCCTTCGCAGCACCAATTTAAAAATACAGGAGGCACCAGAGATTTTAAAAACCTCCCAAAGCAAACAAATATTCACACATAGTACAGTACAAACTGGACCAAATCTAAATTACCTGTTCTGCCTCTGGCACTGAAGTGTTCCCAGCTCTGATTTCTACAGAAGCTTTAAGAACATTGCTCACTGCATTAAACAGATAGTTGGCTGCTTCCTTTAACTCCTGACCATCTCTGCTGTGCTCTGTGTTTACAGCAAGCAAGGAGCCACTGACATGTTTCAGAGTGTTGCTGGCTTCCACCTGCATGAGGAATACAGGGAGCAGTTTATATGTGCCGGCACTACAAATGACAGAAGTGACACTTGTGTAATTTACTGAATATTGCAATGTCAGTAATCTCTTGGGACTATTAGTGGCTAAAGCTGTTTTTACTATAATTATTTGTGCTGGGATAATACTTCAAATGCTAATAAAGATCATATACTAGATGATACACCAAAATAGAATACAGGCATAAAAAATGCAGCCTGCTTCTACAGATGTAATCCATAAAAAGATTAATAACTTGCCTGTCAAACCCTGGGCAAGGATAGCTTTTAGATGTACAGTAAAGTAGTAAATTAGGTTATACATTTCTGTCTTAGTGCCAAAGTGCTAAGTGCCAAAGAAGAGTAAGTTTTACAATTTTTATTTTGTGCCTGGATGCAGCTTTGTGACTGGGAAAGCACTGGCCAGATTTTAGCCCAGGATAGTGAAGGAGCCAAGCAAATTCACTGCAGGCTTGGACACATCACAGCCTGTGAACGCTGAGCAGCCTTTCTGTAGGGTGAGGGCTGGACCTGAGCTGTGTTCTTGTCTTGCCAAAGTTAACCACGTGCTGCTGAAATGCTCCCAAGCCATTGTCTGGCTCCAGCTCTATAATACATCAGAAATCAGGACAGCTGTTTTTATTGCCTGCATATTTGGGAAACTTCCCCCAGTGGCAGTTTGTACTGTCCTGCCGGATGCTCACCCTGTAAGCATAAATAGCATAGCATAAATAGCATAATAATGTCTTGTTGCCAGACAAGATTCAAGAAGCTTTTGTGAGACCAACCTGCAGATTTTGTGCCCAGTTCCTCTGGGTGCTGACATGTTCCTTGACCATTGCCTATGTGCATTTTGTGCAGTGCCAGGATCAGGGATAAATGAATGTGGCCAATTCTAGAAAAACCCTCTTGGAACTGTTCTTCTTCAGGGTTCTAGAAGTGCTTTACTGGAGAAAATATGCATCCTGACATGTTTCTGACTGAAAGTTAAGGGTTCTGTCTCACAAATATATGATAAATACAATGGTCATAGCCTGGATTGTAGAGATTGCTGAGACAATATCTGAGAGTTGAATTTATTTACTCTAAAGAGAGTCAAAATACTGCTGGTCAAAATACACATGCTGGTATAGTTGAAAAAACGGGTAAGAACAGATAATTATAAGGCATTGAAACTCTTCCAAGGTCAGTGGGATAATTAGAGCCTCTACTTTTAGTGTGAGGAGATATAAGATGAATTGCTTCTTACCTGTGCTGAGACAGACAGCTCTTCACTCCTATAAGTGATTTCTTTCAGTACCTCTGACATCTTCAGAGCAGTCTGCATTGATGTTATGTTAACAACAGAGAGAGTTGTCAGCATCAGCCCTCGGAGCTTGGGATGAAAAGGGATAATTAGGCAAAGGAACAAGATGCTAATTAGAACTGTGAAAGTAGTGCTGTGTATTGGCAGCCAGGCTTGCTGTAAGTTATGCAGTAGAGTAAGCCTCCACAATAAGGATCATTTGAGCTGATATTAGCTCTACTGACAAGATGCCACTTGCCTTAGTAATTACATAATCACGAGTTTTATGTTAGCTCCCAGCACAGAGAATTCATACACTTAACATCCATTAAGAGCAAGGAGAGTTACTTGTGAGAATTTGTACTAATGTATGTGAATTACTGTGTAAATGCCACTTCCAGAGAAAGCAGAGCCATGTGTGATTGATGTTATTCAAATAATGAATCTTAATTGAAGGATACGTTCTCTAGATCTCTTCATCTGAGGCACTCAAAGCACTGTAGAAATATCAGCTTATGACTGAAACATCAACTGGTGGCTAAAATGGACAAAAGAAAATTACCTGCCATCTAGTGCTTTTGGGAAAAATTAAATAGTATATTTATCCCACTGGAGATGCCATTTTATTGATATTTAAATTGCTTTGGAAAATCAGGTTTAGATTAACTAGTTTAAATTAATGAAATAACAATTGAGAATTAACTGTTTTACTGATGAGTGATAAAACAAATAATTTATGTATACAAATAGTGAAAACTAGCTGAAACCTGTGCCAAACATTGAGACAGATGCTAGAAACTTGAAACCTTCATTGATTTCAAGTAGTGATATGTGAGCTTTTTATTACTGAAGAGCTGCCAAAGAATATGAAGAGTCCATTATATGACACTGTACTACAAGAAAGTGTTTTGCTGACCTCTTTTCGTGTATTTGTCTGTAAAGACATGTTAAAACTTTCCTCTTGGGTCTGCTGATTAAGGACAGATGTCACTGACTTATACAGCTGGAAAAGACTCATGCTGTTGTTCCCATCTTTTAGGATGGTGTTTGCCTTCTCAGATATCACAGCCTGCAGGGTCAGGTTCCCATCCATCATATCTGCAGGTCCCACCTGATGAAGGAATCAGATACGCTCTCAAAATTGCCAAGGCTGTTACAACTTTCTTTGAACAGCTTCCGTGATCATCTTAATGACAGCCTAGATAGAGTGAGACATAAAACTTCATGTTCCCCATTTTAAATGTTTTATTTTTAATGGCCTGGTAAGGGTCTCCTTACTGTGGCACTGGGGAAGAAGCAGAAGGCTTTTGGGGTCTGCACAGAGTAATTCCAGATTCAGTAAATAGGCTTACACTGCTCAATCAATGTCCAAACAATTCTTTTAGACTTTTGATCTTGAGCACACAGAGAATAGTCTCTGTTAGATAGAAAAATGGTGATTATGGCACATTCAGAAGGAAGTAATGTATCTAAAACAGGAGGAAGCTGCAAAAGTCAATTATGGGTTAGCCATCAACTTGAGAGTTCTTGAAATAAATTAATTCTACCTGTACCTTCACTGAAGCATTTGTTTGAGCTGTATCACCAAAATTGTTGCTAACAATAATTGTCACATGTAAAATAAAATCATTTTCCTCTTCTCCAAGTGGAAGATAAACTGGGAAGAGTTCAGGATCTGTGCTACAATCCAGGAGAGAATCTGAAAGAGGAAAGAAGGTGTCAGGGAGCAGACAGCACAGAGACACCTCCTGCTCTCTGAGAACAGGGGACTCAGGGAATGGCTCACCCGTGAGCAGAGCAGGGCAGGTTGTGCCTTTGCTCTTGTTAGAAGACAAACAGCTCTCCCGGGGACTCACCTGGTGTCACATAGAAGCAATATGTGAGCTGCCTGCTCGGACGGGGCTGGCCCGAGCCCTCGGAGCCGGGAGCGCTGCAGGAGACTCGGAACGCGGTGAGCACCGAGCCGTGCCCGGGGCTCAGGGCACAGCCGGGGGCTTTGGGCGGGGGCACGGCGCTCACCTGGAACGAGCCCTCCCCGTAACCTCGCGGAGTCCTGGCTGCGGGCGGAGGGAGCAGGGTCAGCCAGGACCGTGCCCCGGCATCGCCTACCGAGCCACGGGCATGTCTGCCCCTGGATAAGCCCCAAGAAGAAAGGAGCTATTTCAAATATGTTAATGTTCGCATTATAAAGCAAAGCTCCATTATTTGATCAAGCATTTAGCATAACTTTGTTTCAGGTGATACTCAACAAAGTTATTAACAGCTTGGAGTATGAGAACTGAATTTCTCCTGCTGTGAGACACCCCAGAACAAACTTATCTCTTCATTATTTTAAAGAACTCTCATACAAAGTAACACCTTTCAACCTGTGGATTAATTCACCTTTACATTTGTCAGTGAGGCTATGTGTGTGTGACATCAGTGTGATATTATGTCAGCAGAGACTATCTCAAAGGAGTTTGTAAAACCCTAAAAACCCTGTTAGCCCCTACCTGTTACTTTAATCTGAAAAGCTTCTCCCTGTTTCTGCAAGAAGGAGCTGGTCATTCTTAACACGGATGTGTTGCTTTGAAGCAAATTCAAAGAGTTCTGCTGGAAACCAGTCAGGCCACAGGCTGGAGGGAGGGTTGTAGACTGGAAAATCAGACAGAAAAGAACAAATGGCAGTAGAGGCTCTTTGCTGTTCTTTCTGGTGTGGTTTATCAGGAGCAGGGTGGCAGTTTGGTGCCCTTCATTATAACCTCTCCCAACCCAGGCATCCCCTTGTCTCAGTTTTCACTAGTGTTTTCTAAGCATCCATTTGACAAAATATCCATCTGAGGCCATATGGCTTTGTGGATATTTATTTTTGTGTGTGCAGTATTTCTGACAAATCTGGTGCTCTCACCTTCTTTTGGAATGTGTTATCTAAATACCAGTTATAATATATGGCCTGGGAGTCCTCCTGTCCAGAGACACTCAAAACGACTTCATCACTAACATTCACTGGCTTGCAGTTTGCCTCACACCTGTAAGAAAGTGAGATGGGAGTTACACACAGAGATGAGATGTCTAGGAGAAATTTCAGACTTATCTTATGGCATTTATTCCTGTTGTTTCAATGAGGTTGACACACTGAAATGTCCAACACTGGAAGGATGCAGTGGGGTCAAAAACCCTAAGTGGTTTTTGGAAGAATGTTTTTCAGTTTATAAAAGGATTGTGTTCAGAAATATGGACTGAAAAATGCAACAAGACTTACTTGGTCAGTAATTTTTATAATGGTAAGGTGTAAATGGATTTAGAACAGTAAGTTTTCTTTACTGTGAGGGTGTTGAAGCCCTGGCACAGGTTGCCCAGAGAAGCTGTGGATGCTCCATCCCTGGAAGTGTTCAAGGCCAGGCTGGATGGAGCTCTGAGTAACTTGATCTAGTGGAAGGTATCCCTGACCATGACTGAGGGGTGGAATAAGATGATCTTTAAGGTCCCTTCCAACCCAAACCATTCTGTGATTCTATGATTCTATGGTTCTAAAAGTACAATACCACTTTATTATCATTGTTATTGGAAACTGTGGCCTTACACTATGCTTGTGCAGTAACGATATTAACTTGTGAATACCAGGGTTTAAAACCAGACCTGATTTCCAGTTGCAGTTGTTGTTTTGCAGTCACATAGAGACATTGCTCATCCTGCCCCTCTTCACTGCCGTGGTTTTGGACGGTAATCCTGACAGTCACTGCTGATTTGGGAGGAGGAAGGCAGGAAGGTGGGATTTGCACCTCACTTTGGTTGATTAGGATTATCTGTTGCTTCACACATTCATTCCAGGCAGGCCAGCAAGCTCCTGCAGAGACATTTCCTTTATAGTTAGAACAGCATCTTATAAAGGACTTTCCTGCCATAAGTTTCAAAGAGCTTTATAGACAAGTTTCTAGAACACAATTTAAAGAGTTGGCAATCTGGATTCAGAGTACAGGCTTTTCCAAAGTCGTGTATGAGGTCAGGGATAATTATGGGGTTAGAACACAAATGGCCTGAATCCCAATCCTGTTTTCAGCCAGAAATGTTTTTGCATCATGTTTAATGTTAATTATTGGTGTTTTATTGAGACACAGGTACTTTGCAAATGCCTAACTCTGTAAGTCACTTGGGACTAGTCCTTGGCTATGAGAGTGAAGCTTAGGACAGGTAGATCTTGAAAAACTGAAAACCTGAAAACCTTTGGGAGAAGACAAAATGGATTGCCATGCTGTATTATATACCATAATTAGTTTGGTGCCAAAAGTAGGGTTGGGTAGGAGGATCCTTCATGTACACTGAGTGGCAAACTTTAAAGACAGAAAATGAAGCATCCTTAAGTCAGATTTTCAGCACTGGATCTGACACGAGAGTGAGTTTGTTACTCATCAAGTACAAGCTGGTGAAAAATGTTCAGGAAATGCACGAACCACAGGTCCAGAGAAAACTGGAATTATTGTTGTTGTCTGGCCAGCCAAGTGTAACAGTTGTGAAAGGATCCACGTGGCGACTCGGTTTAATATATATTCTGTGATCCTAAATAAGAAGTAAATTTATCAGTTAGACCACAAACATGTACAAACACACACATATGTTACTTCTTTATAAAGAAAAAGGTCTGAAAGTTTAGACCCCAAATCACTGGATGCAGATTTGTAGTTTATATGATCTTTCTCTTATCAGACGTAGTATGGAAGTAGAAACTATGGGAATAGAAGCAGATGGCACAACAAAATTGTGTGGCAAAATTCTCCCAGATGCAGAATTGGTTTAGAAGTGCAGCTCCCATTTTCAAAACCAGGTACTTAGGAAATTAATTCCTATTAAACCTTCACCTCTGGACCAAGACCTCTAACTCTTGAATAACCAGTTGTCTTCTAGTGCATCCCTTTTTTATCTGAACTGGATACATTGCAGCTATAAATAAAGAGAAGAAGGGGTAGCTGAGTTTGTCTTTCTGTGTACCAAACTGTGATAAACTTGGGTTTGGATTAGATTTATATTCCTCTGATGCAATATATTCTTACAGGCAATCTGTAAAGCATGATGGCTTCTAGTGGAGCAATATATCTCCCATAGCAGATGTCTGTCTGCTAGTGTTACAGTTAAAAACTAGACTTTTAAGACGATAAAATATTCTAGCTGGCATTTTTATTATTTAAATTTGGACAGCTGCTAGCAATTGGTGTATCATTAACTTCTTAGTTTGCCATAAAGTGGAAAATCTTTCATTGCAAAATAATTTAAACACTCCAATACAGAAGTAGAAATCGCTTGGGATCCATATAAAATATATTACCCTTTACTTGAGGGATCACTCTTCAGAGAGAGGTTTGCATTAGTCAAGTAGATGAATTAAAAATTCATCTAAACACATTTGAACTTCCAAAACTGAATTGTTGTGAAAAGTTCCTTTTCTTTAATCTTTTTTATGAATTGTAGATGGAATGCCTGTAAACACATTTGTCTCCAAGACTTGTGGTGTAGATTTTATGTTAAGCCATATGGGGAACAGAACATCTAGTCCATAATTTACTATGCTACAAATACTTCTTTTCCCTGTCTTATACAGAACTTTCACTGGTAAGAAAAATTTATAAGCAATTTTAAAGAAAGATCCTTAAATAATACTTACATTTTTCTTCCGAGTATTTGTTTTGTAGCTGCCTTCTTCCTTAGCAGAATCTGTTTAATGCAGAAAAGAACAGAATATTTTAGTGCTACTTGTAAAGCTTTCAGACATCCTCAATGAATATGACTTAAATCCACAGGATTTGACTGACAGTGTGAAAGATGAGGCTGTAAGAATCAGACTCTAGAGCTGTCATAAACAGCCCAGTCAAATAGGTAAAATGGTAACAACAGGCTCATCACAGACTACAAAGGAGATGATACTGATTCTTCAAACATGGTGGTATAAATCAAAATATATTCACAGAAGGTGATGGAGTTTCACTGATGTACAAAGGAAAATTGATGGAAAGCACTGGAAAACTTTCAATACAATTGCTGCTAAGGTTATTTTATTTCTGGTATAATCTGCTCCTGTAAATGTAAGGATGAGCCATCTAGAAGCCATTAGTGACAGCAATTTATGAGACTGCTGTGATGCAAATACTTTCTGGTTTCAAAGCTATGTCCCGAGCCATAAACTTCACTAATTATTTCTAGGACAAACAGCAAATGTGCAATGTGTTACATACACAGAGTGATGCTAATTTATGACTACATCAAAGTCAGGGAATCTGCCTTCATCAGGAAGAAGCCTCCACAAAAGTTTTCAGCACTGTTGCTGGAAGGAAAGCAATTACTACATGCAAATCATAAACACTCCATTAAATGCTCTGATTGCAAAAAGACACTTACATGGTCAAAACCAGCACTGTCAGATTAAAGTAATTACCTTTTTGATGGGAACTGTTTGCCAACACAGTGATGAATCCAAGATCCAGACTTATGTTTGAGAAGGCGTTCATGGCCACGACTTTCACTAGAAAAGTACCTGGAGAAGGCAAAGGGCCAGTTAAGAGTACCAGTGGGTCCAGTCCAACAGGTTTGAGGTATAATATCCAATTTGTAAAGAAAACCCTCTTCTTTTCTGTTTAGAGTTTTCAGGAGGGTTTCTGATGGGTGTCTACTGCTGAAATGCTTTTCCTGGAATGTTTTTCCACTTTATCTCAACTTCTTAATAACTCAGCTGTCCTTTTCCTAGCCCTTGTCATGCTATTCTTTGTCAGCTGACTATGATATGGTCACACAGGAAACTAGAGGTGTACGAACACTGGAGACCAAATGAGTTTAGGCATCTTGAGACAGCAGCTATCTTGTTGGAAAATTTCTGCCTGTGGGGAAGGGATGTTCAAATGGGTACAGGGAGAACAAATAAAACTTTAATATTGAATAATTTAAAAATATGAAATGAAATCATAATTAGCTTCTACTCTTCCCACTTTGGCATGAGGTTGGAATAACTCATTAGAGGTGGAAACTTTTTTATCTTCTGCCACTGTTAATTAACTCTTAGGCACAATCTGCTAATTCCACATTTTGAAGGCTTTGACTATGCAATAATGGAAGGATAATATTACTAAATGTTTATTCGTAATTAACTCCAACAAAAGTTATGTGTTGGAAATGGATATGCAGAAAAACTCCCCTTTTCTTTGTTATCTCTACTGAGAACTTCTCAGATTATGAATTAC
This sequence comes from Rhabdornis inornatus, assembly GCA_013397075.1. NCBI lineage: Eukaryota > Metazoa > Chordata > Aves > Passeriformes > Rhabdornithidae > Rhabdornis > Rhabdornis inornatus. The sequence continues at coordinate 1,020,107 of VWZS01006029.1, read as the reverse complement.
TCCAGTGTAAAATGCAGAACAATCTAAACTTGAAACATTATGAACAAACAGGAGGAAAACACTTTGCTATTCAAGAAAATGTCCTCATTTGTACTTCAATCAGATGGTGCCATGAAAAAATAAACCCTGTGTCTTTTCACTGTGTCTCTTGCATTGCAAGAATCAGGTGAAGCCTTGCTCTGAGCCTGCATATGCAAACCCATTTGCCAGCTCCGTTTTTTAGCTCACTTACATAGGACTGTGCTGTTCATCCTGCTCTGCAGACTAAGTTTGAGCAGTCAGAAAAGCTGCCAAATTCAGGTGTACATTTCTGTCCCCTAGCCCAGGATGCTGTGCCTGTTTTTGTGACCTGTACTGATCTGTGATGTCCAGGAAGCACAGGAGATGTCAGTGTGCTGTACCTTCCAAGGGCACAGGAACGCTGTACGTCCGTGGCTCCCCACGAGGGCCATCTGCTTTGTGGCAGTGGGTTTGGTTGGCTCCAACCACCTCAAACATCATCTTCTCTGGGGCACCATGGGACACAGAGACATTCACCTCCAAATCCTCCCCCAGCTGCAGAGTGTGGGAAGCTACTGCAGCCTGAATTCCAGATACTGCCTCAATTAAATGAACAGCAATACTCTCGGAGATCTCTGATGCCTTCGTGTTCCTGGATGCTCGGATTTCCAGCTGATGTATCCCTGGGCCTATCAGCTCCTGAGAGGCACTGTTGAGTGTCAGGTTATGGGGAACAAGACCTTCCTTTGCACTGGATTCAGTCAGTGTCATGTTATCTGCTAACACACTGTAGGTTACTCCATTGCCTGCAAAAACACAGATGAAAATTTCTCACAGCTTGTGAAATAGGCCAACAAATTCCAGCTGCTTTGTGCAGCATTCCAGTGCTTATACAGGAGTAACAAGAATACTGCAGCAATGCAGTCATTTTTAATAAAGTCACTTAGGGTGACTCAATGAAACTCTATCGTGTGTTTTCTGCTGGGAATGTTTTGAGAAGAGAATTCAAACATACACTACTGAATTTTAATTTTTTTTCAGCACATATGTGGCTTCCAGGAACTTGAAGTGAGAAAGAACTGGACACCAGCAAATGTGTCCAGCTCAGAGAGGAATCCTCTTACTCTAATCAGTGGAGCATTTCCATGAATTTCTAACTTCAAATACAGAAATATTCTGACAGGCATCACGTGGATTTTTGTGACTGAAGTTATGCTTGTGCCGTCAGCTTTGTCAGTAGGAAAAAAGGGTTTATACTTATGCTTTGGGTGGTGAAATATCTCGGACGAAGAACCCCTCCAGGGGAACTGAGAAAATTAAATTGCAGGAATACAACAGTTAGAAGGAAAGCATCCACTAAAAAGAAGGACTATTTTGCATAATGAAAATCCTGCTTCTATCCCATGGATGGATAGTATTTATCCTTCCCTTTAAATCATGCAGAGAAATTATCCTCACCTCCAGTGAGCTGAGCTTGGATCCACAGCACCTCCCCATAGAGCGTACGGCAGTGGGAGCTGTTCCCTGTTTCATACTGGCTGTAGCACCCAGTAATGCTGAGCTGATCCACCTCATCCTGAACAGTCACCTGCCTCTGGGCCATCACGTGCCACTCACTGGTGGTGCACTCCACAAAAACAGTAAACTCCCCAGGAGAGGAGTACATGTATGTGAGGTTGCTGACTAGCCTAGAGTAGAAAGAGAACAGCTGCTTACTGTCGAAGACCATCCTGGGAAGTCCTTCACCTTACATGATAACACATCCCTGAATGTCATTCATTCAAATGCTATTCATACCACTAAGACAAAATCTGATTTTTAAATCCAGCAGAAAAATGTTTGTTCTATTAAAGACAGGATTTTTATGCAATTAAAAGAAAAACTACAGAATGTTCTTGTTATATTCTAATTATTATCAAAAAGCACTCTTTAAACTTAAGGAAATAGTATTTGCTTGTAGTTTGGCAATTACTGCCATGTTTTCAGTAATTCTGAGTTGTAAGATCTCAAATAAATAGTATTGGAAATAAGAAACACTTGTTATAATAGGAAGATTGTGGTTGGCAGCTTAATATAAAATTTAGTATTGATTTCAAGACAGGTTTTTGCAGAATCCAAGTCTCTCATAGGTATATTCTATTATTAAGCTATCTAGTTTTTAACATCTCATGTATGAGATTTGGCACACTCAATAAAGTGCAAACAATGAAATGTACTTTTTGCCTGAAGAGAAATGAAAGCTATGTCTTACGTTAGAGGGTAGTAAGGATCAATAGTGTGACCATCTCCAGTGCTAATGGTACAGGAAAGATTCCCAGAGTATGGTGAGAGCAGCCAGTACAAAGTGAGCGTGATATTTTCAAAGACAAAACATGTGTCTGTCATAACCAGCTGCAGACCTGCAAAACAGAATGACAGAATTCAGTGCCAGTGTTTGTCTACTTTTGCTACAAAATTCAATTAATTTTCAGGCATTGAGAACCAACCTGATCCAAACCACAGTTGGTACTGCTGCTAATTCGTGTGCATTAGTGGTATGGCAGGGAGCTGATTCTTTTCTATGACTACTAATCAAAATTCTTATTGGAACATAGTTTAATCTAAATGCGTTTTATGTTTTATGAATTTCTGGGCTTTGTCTTCTACCCAGAACCCTCAGTTAGGACAGGGAATCTACATTTTTGGTCTCTTTTCAGTGATCACCACTATTCCAGTTTCTTTCCTGGGGATGGAACAGTGATTTTTAAGATAAATATCAATGGTCACAGTTAGCACAGTTAGCAAAGCACAGTTGTACTTTGTTACAGCAAAGAACAGCACAGCATTTTGGTGTGGCCCCTCCCTGTTACCTTCCTTGCAGTGGTATTGAACAGACAAATAGCTTCCCAAAGCTGGACAAGGATCTCCAAAGAAAGTGCCATCTGCTGCCACCTGGCAGGCCTGCAGACCGTGACACTGGCCTGGAAAGGGAGCATTTCACATCAGCAAGTGGCTTTTTCCTTTACTGTCACAACAGCTCAGATGAAAGATGGTTGCGAAACAAAAAGGGCAGGAGGAGCAGTATCACATCTCTGATTTCTAGACAAATTTCCACATCACTTTGACTTTAGTGTGTTGCTTCTTGTGTGGCATTTCTTAGCACCACTTCATTTTATTGGAACAAAGCTGAATTTGAAAAAGTACCAAAAAATAAAGCCTATGTGTTTTGTTTAATTTTGGCTGGTAGGCCTAAGAGTCACCCTGGGGACAGGCCACAGTCACTGTTTAGTATCCAAGCCCTTGGCTCCAGCAGGGTGAGTGCCTGACATGTGGCAGGCAGCAGCAGGTCCCTCCTGCTCTCATGTCCCCATGGGTGTCAGCCTTTTCACCCCTCCTGGTTTGGAGTTAGGTTTGTCTGGATGTGTTGCCTTGCATCTCTGTCAAACCTTGTGTATCACACCGAATGTGTCAAGGAATCAGTGTGCTCACATATTTCCTTCCTACAGTGAGAGTAGCCAGGCACACTCTTGTCCTTTATTTACTCCTCCCTTCTTCTGTATCTTTGCTCCTCACAAAAACCCTTCTCGTGCTCCTCCTCTCCTTCTCTGAATCTTTGCTCCTCACAAAACCCCTCCCTTCCATCCAGCCTCCTGTAGCAACCTCCTCCCTGTCAGAAGTTCTCTATAATTCCCTTCGTTTTAGGAACAATCCATTTTCCCATTTGCTAACTCTACGGGAATACAAGATAAAGTGTTTGAGGGACAAGGAACTTTGGTTCCCACTCTGTGTTTCTGACAAGCAGTGCTGTAAGATACCACCTGCTACTTCATCCTTGACACCGATCCAGCTGCAGCCTTCATCTGTTTCCAGCTGGAGAGGAGTCTCTGACACACAGTAGTGAGGGGTCTTCCGCCCGTAGAAGCTCTCTTCAATTTGAATAACTTCTCCTGATCCACACTGTACAGTGGCATTGTAATTATCACAAGCAATGCTCTGGCCAGATTCTAACAGGAGAAAAAACCCAAATATTACCTTTTTGAATTTCTGAAAAATCCTGCTACAATTCTACTGCATGTCCATTTTGTTTTGTTTATCTTCCCTTTTCTCCCTTCTAAGCTAAACAGTTACGGAAATTTAAGTAAATTACAAAATAATTACATATTTTTATTTTTAAAAAGTCAAAATTAATAGATTTGTGTTTTTACTGCCTTAAAATATTGAGGAAATTTTCAATAAGCAAAAATACTTTAATTATAAAAATAAATAGTATTTTTGTGGAAAACTCTTAGCATTTGTTCAACCTGAAATACTGGAAGGTTTAAAGTTACTCCTTACTTCCGAAAGAGATGTATGGATTGCATAATATTCAGGTAATTGCTTTAGAGAATAGTTTGCATATTAAGTATGGAGCTGATCCCATTTCTGCAACAGAGGCTCCTTTGTTCCTGTGTGATATTTGACTGACTTCATTCAGTAGGACTGCTAAGATGGGTAAGGTCATAGCTCTAAATGCATACACCTCATTCTTTGATTAATCTGGGACAGTTAATTATCCTTCAGAATTCTTAGTAGCGTGTAGTAATCAGAATACTTAGTACCCTGAAGAGGGGGATGTGAATAACTGTTCTCATATGGGAGTGTTGCAAAAGGATGTTTCTGTTCCAGGAGTCCCAGTTTTAAATACATTGTCCTCCCGTTGTTGTTTGGATCATTCCCATCAAGTCCCTTGATTAACAGTGCCAGTGTGTGCACACTGCAATAATTGTGTGCTATTGTTATTTAAGGGCTAAAGCTAAGCCTGGCTGTAACTATAGCAACATGATCAGTTTGCAGATTAGAGCTCTCTGAATAAGCTTGAAAAATAACTTGCTGGTAAATTCTAGTATGGACTATTATCTCATGCCTTTTTTTGTTCTCTGTATGAAGATTTCTCACAGTATTTGCTGTCTCAGCAACTTTTATGTGGAAAGATGTACAAAACTTGGTCTGTGTTTCTAGGAACGAACCCTGGTCAGCTACATACATATTTACTATAATAAACTGCTAACCTACAGAGCACCAAATGGTAGAATTGCCTTGATCTGGTCTTGGTTTCCTGGGTAGTGGAATGATGAATGTTGTGTAGGATATTGTTGCTCTTGGAATTTAATGGGATCTCAGTCATATCCTATGATAACAGATGATAGTTTCCTTACAAACAGACAGTTGTCTACCGTGGTTGTAATGGAAAAATAATTTTAGTCTGTTTTTGCAAGGAAAATAATCTTAAGGGATTGTGCTGTCTGCCAGTTTCCTCTCCCCCAGTCATTTTTAATGTTAGTCATCTTCAACTAAATTTGCTGTATAGATATAAACCTCCAACACCGTAAAATTTCATGAAATACAATATCTATGGAGAAGAGAAAGAGCTACATCGATGCCTCTGTGAGGAGTAGGAATTATAACCCTATGTTTACCTGTTCTGGGACATGGAATTCAAGTGGCCAGCACATACAGCTGGAGCTCTGTAGCAGCTGCAGGGGAGGGAGCTGAGGCAGTGAAAATATTTGCAGAGGTGGGACATGCTGGGGATATGGGAGTAAACTGGAGTGCTGAGAAGGAGGGCAGGGAGGGGAGGTGGAACAGAAAATCAGGATAGGAAACAAAACTTTATTAGCTTTGCTTATTGCAGAACAACTTATTTATGTCAGTAGTAGTAGACTGCTGGACAGGGCAGTAGCAGTTGTAGGGCTTGTGGAAACCTGTACTTGCACACTTGATTGGAAGCCTTTTTATATTAGTGAGCCCACAGCCAGACTGTCCTTCCACAGTGCTTGTGACCCCAGTTTTAGCTGCAGTTTAAAGTACTCTTGTGCAAAGTGTGAGGAACACAAATTCCCCTCATATCTGTATGTTGAAAGGATTGATGTTGCCAGCATTCCTTTCCAGAACGTTTGTTTCAAGTCACAATTTGTGGGACACAATGTCTGTGGATTTTCTGTCTGAGCACAGGAAGTACAGGTTCCTGTCTGCTTCCTCAACCTGGGGAAAACCTTGAACTTCGCATGATGGAGGGGCCTGAGAAGAAACAAGAAAAACTTGCTCTCACTTTTGCTTACTCCAGGCTGCAAGGAGTGGTGCCTCTGGAAGCCTGGCTGTATTTTTGCTGCAGTAACAAATGGAAATTTTTCTGGCACACATTAATGAGTGTTTTTACAGGGCAGCCATACATGTCCCACCTAGCCCAGGTATTATGGTGTTGTGGGATTTTATTCTTGCAGCCGTGCTTTAACATAGCGAAATTATGTCCACTGTAGATGTGGACAGCTACAAATTAGATTCACTCTCAGATCCATTTCTATTTTATCAACTCTCTGCTGGAACCCTCGGCCTTGATGTCTGGTTGCTGAGCAGCTACATCTCCCAGTGATTTGTGGGTTCTTCTTTCTTTGGATAAGGTCTTGGAAAAAGAGCACCTGCTGGGTTATATGGCTTTTTGCTTGTTCACATTTAGTAAGATTCATTAGGTTATTTCCTAGCTACTTTGAAGCAACAAGGCAATTTATACCCCATTGTGATCATGGCACACTCACTTCACTGTTCCAGCTGCTGTGTATCTTACCGAACTCGCAAATGAAGTCAAATTCCTGGCTGCAATTTTCAGTCACACCCCACTGATACTTGGCATTCTTCAGGATGTACCCACATGTGGATGAGAAGGAAGATGGCTGATCCTTGTACCAGTTACTGTAGCTTATATTTGAAGTGTCCAGCCAAGTTATTGATCCTGTGAACAGAGAAATTGTGTCCAGAATGTTTATTTTCCACAGTAATACAATTAGAGTCAGAGCCTGCACAACAGGGCTGTAGCCCTGCTCCTACTGAAGCAGAGATGGTTTAGTCTGCGTAAGGATCTTTAATTACATTTTATATTGAACTTGATACAATCATGAAAAGAGACACTGCCGCTTCCACCTGTGCTTCCAGCCTCAAGATTTCACCATTTCCCTTGCATCAGACCTTGCAGCACTTCCTAGCGGGATGAATTGGCTTCCACTGGAGACTTAACACAGCACATTTGTTCCACTGGGTCAGCAAGCTGGTCTCATTTGCCATGTGTTCACACAACCACAATATCCAATGGAAAGGGTGATAACATGCAACAAGGAAACGAAGCAGGCAATTAATCATCTTAATATAAATCTGAAGATACAGCAACAAAAGACAGAGGCTTTTCAGCAAATATCTACAAAGGCACTGCATTTTTACCATGTAAAGAAAGCATCAGGAGCTGACACAATTTTAAAGACACTATTTTAAAACTACCTACCATCAGTAGTTTCATTCAGCAAGGAGTTTGAGATCAGTCCTATCCACCATTCCTGATCATCAGCAATATGTTTTTGCAAGAACTCTTGAGTGTCCTCATTTTGAATAAAGACAAGGTGCCCTCCTCCTCTCTCACACCAGCTCTGGGCACTTGTGAAGGTTTGCTGGAGTCTAACAAACTCATAGCATGAATGGTTGAAAGCTTCCTGGTACTTTGAACAAGATATTCCTTCATCAGTTGCTTCCTCCACAGCCATGCACACAGCAAGAGACATCAGAACTGTGATCCCCAGCCACATTCTCAGCTCAGTGCTGTGTATTGCACTCGTCTCGCTTTCCAGGGCACCACTCTTTTTGCTGCCTTCTTCAAAAGCTTGAGATGTCATCCTTGTGTCATCAGTATTCTCCTTCCTCTTTGCTGCTTGCCACAACAGCAGCAATAGAGGGTGGAACAGAACAGAACTTCTAATATATAATTGTGATTGCGTCTGGGGCGTGTTGAGATGATGCTAAGCTCCTGTACTGGTCCTTGTGAGCTCTATTGTACAAATGTCACATCCCATGTGAGATAAGTTTGAGGAGAAGACATTAAATCATTGCTTTCCTCATGAGCAGAGAAGATAAAGTTGATATATGCTACTGTTGAACACGTGGAAAAGTGAGATAAAGCTCCTACATCAAAGGCTTCATTGTGTGAATGTTGAAGCTGGGAGCTCTTTACAACAGTAAAGAGATACAATAGTGAGAATAAAAAACACGAGAAACATAAGGAGTTATGAGATGGAAAAACACACTGCTTCTCTAGATACATTTAATTGGTCTGGATCGCTTTATTTTTAATAATTATTGTTTGAGGTGCTTCTTTAAGATGCTAATGCAATGTCTATAATTATTATATCATATCCATCCTGCCCTCCTGTTTATGTATGTGCAGATTCATCTCAGCTGTTCCAAGTAAGCTTCATTTTGAACTGTTGTGTCTTCTTAGAATTCCACACACCAGGTGAAATGCTCCCATCATCCCTTAAAATATAAGCTGCTCAGCTATTTGGAGATACAGTATTTATACCTGCTGGGTGGCAGAAGAGAAGGCCATAGTTTAAACCAATGATTTAGGAAATATGAAAATATTGCCTCAGAACTACTTGAGAGCCCTATTTGCATATTCCAAAGGCTGCTGATGGACTTTGGGAAGCCAGCCCAGCAACATTTAGGAGCTGAAATATCTAAATGCATTTCAACTTCCTTATAAAACATATCCATCAGGTTTACAAAGCCACCAACTTAGTAGAAGCACAGTACAAATAAGAATTTTAGCTATTGTGATCCTCCTGTCCTTGCCGTTAACTCCATTGAGTTTGATGCCATTATTATTAATTTATACCACCATAACCCAAAGCTGGAAGAACATGCACTTATATTTAGACGTGGGTCAGTGAAGCAGTTACCACAGCACAGAGGAATCAGCGGTGTTTGATGGATTCCTGCATTGCAGAAATGCCCATCCCTGCACTGCACTGCTGGGCTGAAGGCAGTGCCCATCCCTGCAGTGTGCCAGTCCAGCTCCAAAGCTTTCTGCCAAAGTCAAGTACATGCACTGCATCCAGTCAACATCTAAGAGTGAACTTCAATCCCTTTCTGGACCTCTGTTTTATGGCTGTCTTGCTCAGCTGGAAAAAGCAGGACTGTTATCAGGGTTTTCAAGATAAAGTTAATTGGAAAGTGTTTAATGGGTAGGAAAATTGTGGGGGGTGATAGGAAAGGAGAAGAAAGTACACTGTGCTGGATGTCTTCCTTCTCACCACACCTGTAAATCAAGAGTTCACCTATGAAACCCTTGGAGCAGATCCCACATGAATTTCTGACTGATTAATAGGGAGATCTCATGGAGCAGCTAAGATATGAATATTGAGACTGGATTTCCCAGCTCTGGAGAAGGCCAATCCATATTCTAATTAGCTAATTGGCCCAGACACCCATTCCCTTCCCGGGAATGAGACTGTGTAACTACTATTAGCAGCTGCTTCTGTTGGGGGTGTCTGCAAATTAGGAGTCCCTTTCAGGCCCCATACAAAACTTCACAGGCTTCAGTTTGGGAATGCCCAGTCCAACTGTTTTGTATTCAAGCTGTTGCAGCGGTCAGAGCTGAGGGCAGCTGCTCTTCAGTAAGTTGGCCACTGTATGTTTGCATGATGCTTTCTCCAGACTCCCTGCTTCTCCTTGGGCTCTGCTGACTTGCCAGGCTTCACAGCAGCTGGCATCCAGCCCTCCCACTTTGTCCTTCTAGGTATGAGAAACACAGCCTGTTTCTGAAAGCGCAGGCATGATGAAGGAGACTGCACTTAAATACAGACATTTTCAGTAGGAGCTCACTTTTGTGATAATGTGCTCCGTAGCATTGTCCAGTTCTTTCTCTGCTACTGGAAATCTGACTACATGAACATACTAAAAATTCCAGGGCTGAGTGTGCCACAGGCTCTCCCCTGTGAATCTGCTCCAAAGGCATTGAAATTAATGGAAGTCTTGTCTCTGGCTTTGATGGATTTTGAAATAGGCCCTGAAAAAGAACAAATAATGTTTGGAAATGTCTACAAAAAAAGCCAAGCTCTCCAAGTGAGTCTACTGTTGGCAATTTCTATAGCAATGTGCATTTTTTTCCTAATCTACGGTTGCTATAAGTTACTCTTCAGCTGCCTGCAGCAGATGGAGAATGGAAGAGAGACAATTTCCCTCTTTGGCAGTTTGTTGACTTTTTATATTTTAGTGCCAGGAAAGCATTCTGTCAGTTTATTCTGTTTACCACAAGAATGAGAAAAGCATTTACATGAAAAGAAAATACTACTCTTAAAGCATCAAAATTAGCAGCTAGGGTCTTCAGGAAGAGAGAAACTTCTGAAAACCCTTTTCATTCATAAGTGAGAACTCACTTGATGTCAAGTAAACAGTGCTCCTTGTACTTACCTTCCTGTGGGAAACACATCTTTTGCATTCTTGTTCAACAGAAAGACATTTTTTTTTAAAAACAGCTTTCTTATGCCAGGAGTCATTGACTTTGGAATGGTCCTGCTCTGTACCCCGATGCAGATCACAGATCACAGCTGCATCATGACAGCCTGAGAATGTCCTGTGATTCAAACTGCAGCACTGCAGAATAGCTTGACAATCCATGATAGAGACCAGAAAGTGCTAGATTTGAAGAATTAAGGAAGTGAAGAGCTGCCAAAGAGAAGGAATAAATCACACCCCTGTTCATTTTGGCTGTTGTTCATTTGCCTTGAGGAAGAGCACGTAAATTTACTTTCTATAGGAGGATATTACCATCTTTACATTCCTGAATATTACTGAATGTAATATACAGATTTTTATCAGAATTAAAAGCATCACTGTGTTCTATTAATTGAATAAGCAGAAAAATGGAAAACTGATTTCTACTACTTTGAGGTAGAAAAAAGGATTATTTTCAGGTATTATGAACTTGATACAAGATTATGAGTAGTCTATTTTACTGTGTCATGTAAACTTCTGCAGTGTGAAGAGCATTGTTGCCCTGATAGGTAGGGTGTACTGAGTTCTGAGCAGACTCTACACCTACACCTTCCATCTCTTCAGCTGGCTTTAAAAATGCTCATTTGCCAATTAGTTTAATAAGGTGGATCACAACCCCACTTCCTTCCTTTCTGCTCTCCTGTGGTGCTAATCCTGATGGTGAGACCCAGTTATTGCTGACTGAAAAGGGTTTGGTCTTGTTGTTGCTTCTACTGTCTAATTTTCCATGAGGCAACACACTGAACTTACCAGTGATCCCTGCCAAGTTGCAATTTTGATGTTATCTTGTTTATAAAAACAGGGAAAACAATTCTTATCTGTACAGGGTGCAATAATTAAATTAGACGTTCATGCTTGGCATGATGGGATCAGGATAAAGATAAGTAGGATTATGTTCAGGAGCTGTTGGTTTGAACATAATTTCTGTTTATAGGATGTATATGGTTACCTGGATAAGTCCCTGACAATCTTCTCCTAGGAACTGTCCCGTTGGAAGTGTCTGGCATTGCCTTTAGGCTCATAGCTGGCCTTTCCTCACTGCCACAGTTGATGCCTCAATTCCTGCCTCTTTCCCAGCTAGTTCCCCTATGTTATTGCCTTTCAGAGCAGAACTTTGACTGTTATGAAGAAGGGGATGAGTGGGCCCCATTAGAACATTTATTGAGCTGGGGTTATTGATGGTCAAATTGAGCCCCAAGTTCACACAGAACAGAACAGAACTATCTCAAGAACCTGATGACGCCTCATATGTCCTTGTGCTCATGTTTGACTAAGTGGCACAATTTAGATCTGCCATTGCCTTAATATCTTAATTAGAGAACTGTTAAAAGCATTAAAGGTGCCCTCTTTGGGTAAAAGATTAACTGGTAGATACAAACGGACTGAACTTTGCCCAGCACACACAGAGGTAAAATAAAATGCTTGGATCTGAATTTACAGCCATCATTTACAGCCACTGTTTCTGCAGTCTCTCTAGATTTCCATAAGTGTAAAACTGGCCAGACTCCTAAGATGTTTCAGTTGCCACCTCTTGTTCGTTTTATTCTATTTTGTTACACATTTTTCTTCTGCTTATTATGAGCTATTTCAGAGCTTATAGGGCATGGAAACAGAGAGGAGAAAGCTCTATTACAAGTTGTTTACATTGATAATGTCTCTTATGAACAGATATCCAACAGCTTACAAAAGAAATCAGCTTCACAGTCCTCATAATTCCTGTTCAGGAACACTGTCTTAGTGTTAATCCCACTACCCTCAGCTGCCATTTACTAAAACCAGAAAACAGCCTCTTTGAGTTTTTCTTTATGTTCTCTGAAAGATGTACAGTAAGCTACCAGTTAGGGTAGAGTGCAGCAACATTAACTTTTGACATTGTACCTGTTTGTGACCCCATTTCTACATTTTCAGCCATGGAAGTGAATGCCGACTTTCACATTGTCATTCTGCCCACTTGAAAACACATGACTGAACTATGTAATTTACATATTAAAACATGTAAATAGGGATGTTGAAAGTTGCAGATAAGGTTATAGAAGTCTTACAGTGAGGAAGTTTATGTGGGCACTGTGGTTGTTTATTTGTTTTAATGTCTAGTGTTTAAATATTTGGGCAAGCTCAGTCTGACGGATACCAATATGAGTAGGCCAGCAGTTCCATGCCTCAGCACTTGAAGGGTTTTAATATTAAGTTACATTATATATTTATTTTAATGAACAATTCAATATTTCTCATGCTAGGTATTAAAACTCTGACTGTAAAAAAGAAAGCAATACTTTTGTTTATCAAAGAAATTGTGAAATCGCACGAAAAAAATCCCCCTCCCCAAAATTAAAATTTTATCAAAGAAATTAAAATCTCATGAAACTAGTTATTTTTGTCCAAATAATGAGCAAAACAGTATGTGATCAAAACAGTTTTGACCCAAATAATATCTGGTCAGAATAATATAGGGAAACTATTGTTATTTAAATTTGAATAAACTACATCAGTAATTTGTGTTTGCAATTATATCTGGACAGTGCAAGAGACATGTTTCTAAACAGTCGGTGTCAGTTTTGTGAAATGAGATCATGCCAATAAAAGAGTATTTAACTGAGATAAGAACTTGTGTTTCTAGAAGGTGAGATAGCAATCAGTGTGATTTCAGCAAGAACAACTCCTAAGTTCATATCAGTTTTACTGTTGGAGTTTTGTTTGGTAGTAATGGATAACTTTTGATAGCTGAAAGTTCTTAGCACAGCTTGAAGTCATATATATCAAGTCAATTTGACGTTTGTTAATGGGCTTTAATTAGAACTCGATTTCTCTAAGCAAAAGATTGAGATTAAAATAAATTAAGTACAATTGAGATAAGGAATTATATTGGTCTCTGTGTGATTTATTAGGTAATAACTTGCTTCTTGCTAAGCGAACCAAAAGTACAAAGGTAGGCACACAGCAATGACATTATTGTTGCACTAGAAATGCAGTTAACAAGCTCTGCTGCCTTGGAAGGCTTTGTTTTGATTGACCACAGAGATCACACCCAAAATGTAACTCCCAGCCTCCAAAAATGTCTTCATGGCCCTTTTAACGTCTGGGAGAGAAGTTCAGGGCATGCAGAGACTGGAGGGAAGTGAAAGTGAGAAAGGGCCCAAGAGGAAACAGCTTGTGCCCTTCACCGCAGTTGTTTAGAGCAGAAAGAAATATAGTGAAGCAAATCTGCATGTGATGGGGAGCTGGTGACTTCAGAAATGTTGTCATGAGGGGGGGAATAGAGAGAGGAAACTGTGGAGAGAAATGTGAGGTTTGGTTGGGGGAAGATTTATATTTGAAGGGTTTTGCAACAAGAAGAAACATTGTGAAATAATAAAATTAGAAAAATCACCTAATCCACATCCTCTACTGCTGACAACTACATTATAATTGTAAGTCACTCTTTGATATTTTGATATTTTACCATTTCAATGCAAAAAGGGGGGAAATCATACAGTTGGCAAGAAAATTAATCTCCACATACTGTACTAAACTGCTTATTTGTCATTAGTGTGATGAAAACAACAAAAAAAAGTGTTTTGCTGGTAAATGAAGTATTTTTTACTGACAAGAAGGAAAAACTAACTTCACGAAGCTGCTTTATTTAGGTTGTACAACATATGAGACAACTTTCAGTCACGGACACCTAAAATTAGCTACCAAACACATTTAGGTTGGTTTCAGAAGCTGTTGGATATCTGCAGCTCCTTGTTCTTCCATTCAGACAACTTTTAACAAGGTTTCCAATTTCTCATCATGGCTGAACCTTAACCTACATGAATGCTTGGGGTGGAGGAGGCAAAAGAGGTTTGAATTAATCTTTTTTTGCTTGCTTGCTCTATGGAAATCTTAATATCACTACAGATTAGACAGCTCACAGGTCAGATAATTAAAACTGCAGCATTAAGAGCTGCACACATAAATGGATGAGGATACACTGAAACAAACATATTAAAGCAAAGCAGAACATTGTGGAGAGAGAAAAAGTCCCCATGGCTTAGTGAGAGTAGGTAGGGCAGCTTTGATTTTTTTGCCAGATCCTTTTCAGTCCCTAACATTGCTGAAAAATCCCTTACTTGATTTTGTGTATAAAGTGAATCAACATATCAGTGCACACACACACACTCTCACATATATGTACAGTGGATATGCATGTCTGTGTGTATGTGTCTCCATATATATGTGGATTTTGATCCCCTTCATCTCTTACGGCCTTCTGGTTCAATCCTTCTGTTTATTAGTATTACTGATTCAAAGACCTTGTATTTTCTCTTCTAACCCGGTTTTTTATTTTGTTATCATCTGCTTCTGTCAGTGCTTTCCAAAAAGAGACCAAGTCACGCTGTCCTGATGATCTCCTGGGGTGAAGATCAGCCATCAAACAGACAGGAGGTTTGGAGAGGAGCAGTGTACTATAAACATGTCAAAAGAGTCTGTAGCACAAATTGTGTTTTGAATAAAATAACTGTTGCAGTTCTCAGAGATCAGTCAGTCTTAAGAAGTGATGTTAAACATTTTGGGAACAATGGTGATTCAGCTGAAAAAATCGGATTTTAGGGCAACCCCATATGAAATTGCATAATATATAATTGTGTAAAGATTTTCTTTATCCTTCATGGTCAATGGAGCCTAAGATTTACTCAGCAATCACATGGTTTATATTGAAATAATTCTCTTTCCAGAGGATTTTAAAATTAACAACATTGAACTCAGTTAAGTACCTTATCTAGAAACAAAAGCATGAAGTTAAAAATCTGCCTTAGTTTTAATAAATTGTGCCATACTTTCATAGGTGGGTTTGGGTCACATATGGGAGAATATGGTGGAGTGAAAAGATATTTAGTTCAAAGATGTGCTCCTCAGTTGACTCTGGAACAGCTTGTATATAAAGAAATACATCACATGACTATTCAGTGGTGATAATTTGTTAATTTGCAGAACAGCCCAGTTTAAAATCGTAGAATGGAAAGAAAAGGATAATCCTCTGCTCTGAAATGCTTGTCACTCTCAAAGTGCCAAATCCAGAGCAGTGAGCAGAGATTTCTTTTCTTTCCTCTCCCTACAAGCCAAATGAGACAAGCATCCCTAGCAGTGTATAACATTTACCTGGAAAGCTGCAGGTGATGTTTCAGCCACTCCAGCTGTCCCCTGGCTGTGCCTGCCTGCCTCTGCCAGGTTCAGACGGAGCAAACAGCAGAGTATTTCTTACTTCCCCTTCGAGCCAGTGAAAGAGTTAATTTTAATACGAATGTGCAAGAATTAGAGTGTATGTGCTAGGGATTAAAGATCAGCTATTATAAATAGTCAATCTATAAGCCACCAGCTCGCGCTGCACTTTGACCTTATCTTTATATGTAACAGGAAAGAGCCGTTCTTAGCCCAGACGGGGGGGCGACACCGGAGCCGGCAGGAGCGGCTGGGCAGAGCGGGGGACCGGGGATTTCATCCCAGATGGATGCGCTATATGGCACGAATAAGGAAGAGCACCCAGAACCCATAAAAGCTGAGGTGCAGGGTAAGTGAAAGGCAATCTGGTGGAAAACGAGCCGCTATTTTGGTGTTTTCCGATCCGTAAAAACTACGACTCTTCTTCACCCGAGCAGCGCTGAAAAGGGAAACTCACAGAGAGAGGCGCAAGGGAATTTTGTTTAAAGGACTGGTCTCAGATAATGTTTGTGACCCTACTGGGGGATTTTTCTCACTCCACCAGAATTTCTGTGTACTTTTCAAAAGTCTGTTTGAACAGGGCTCACTGGAGTTGGTGGCAAGGGAGAGACGGGGATTTCTCTCGGCCCCCGTCTCCCCCATGGCTCTGCTCACACTTTCGCTTTCTCCTCTCCGGACCCTCCGCTGCCCCCCGGGGCTCCTGGGGAGGTTCTCTCAACTCGGGGCTCTTCACCAGCAGCGCTCCTAAGTACCAAAGCACCCGTGCAGGATGCCACAGGGTAGCGTTATAAAGAGGATTTAGAAGATAATCCAGGAGAAACTGCAGAGTATCCTTCGGCGAGACAGTTTAAAGTGGCTCTCTAGGGATGACACTCGACCAGCCTGTTATTTTTCCCGATTTCTTTTACTTTACAGAAGACTTTTTTTCCTACAGAAAGAGGTTTGTTGATGGGAACCCCTACTTAGTAAATCTTGGCTTTGTTGCTGTTCAGTTTGTAAAAGATTTTGTGTCAAGTCAGACAAAGTGCTTTGTTTTAATGCCTTTGAGTTATTTTATGCTTTTATGGGTTTATGCCTTTCAATTTTTTTTTTTCAAGATAACTTATCAAAACATCTGAAATTATTTGCAAACAAACAACTTATCAGACCTGATCTGTATTATGCAATAGTTTATTTGAACAAAGACGGCATATTTCAGAAGGTAAAGTTACACATACAAACATTCCTTCGTTGCTAAAGAAAGCAAAAGAGAGCCATGATCCCTTAAAATATTTTGATAGTCCTGAGCTCTGCCAGTATTTTGGCTCCTTGTTACTCAATATGTGCACTGTAAATATCCATCACACTTCTAACACCAGCTGCGATTTAACCCATGCTCTCCTACAGCCATGTGATTTTCTGAGATTCTGTTGTGACCATAGTTAATAAATGTCCAAATATTTGGGGATTTCAAATATGTATCACTAATGTGTCCTCACACACTACAGAAAATAATAAGGTCCACATTTTTAAAGCTATATAAGCACTTTTGGATGCTGATTTGGTACCCAGTGTGAATTACAGAAATGCTTAATTCCCACTAAGAGGAATTATTTGAAAACCTCACTACATGACCCTTTTCTCCTTGTTTTTCATACTGAAATCATGTCAGAAATTACGTGGAATTGCACCAGAAATTTCAGAAACTGACTTAAGTCCACAGTGCTTTAAATATATCTTTTTCCCTTTCTTAACTTTCTCAGCAAAATTATCACATAAAAATATACTACAGTTATTGCTTTAGAGTTTCTTGTGTTAGAAAGGGAAGTAAGGTTTTGTTTTCCAGGCTCTTCTAGAAAATAACAACAACAACAATAATAATGGTGGTGAAAGTTCATCCATTGTGTCAACAATTTTTTATGTATCTCATGTATTCCAGAAGTGTAACCCTAATGGAGTTATGCCCTGATGGTGGTGCCCCTTCTCTGGAATTGTTCAGAGCCAGGTTAGATGGGATTTTGAGCAACCTGGCCTGGTGGACCTGCCAATGGCAGGGGTTGGAATGAGTTAATTTTTAAGGTCTGTAGCAGGATATTTCTAGCTGTTGTAAAGGGGTTTTAACAAGAAAATGTGTCAACATAATCATTGGAGGATCACAAACTAAATGATAAGGAGAAATATAAGTTCTGAAGAGCTTTTTATGTAAAGGCAATACCCAGTGCAGGAATTGTGTGGAGGAGCAATATGTGATCCTAAATATTCCATCAGGAGTCTTATGCACAAAGAAGCAAGCCAAGCTTTTTCTTTAATATCTGATATGTCTTTGTTCATCTCTTTAAACCTATTGACATTCTTTAATTGTTATTATTCTGTGAGTCAAGTGGTAGGTGATACATTTCTTGCAGGGATTTGATGAGGAACATTTATGATTCAAATCTCAACAGCACTTATACATTTTCAGTACAATATTCCTATACTTAATTTGTGTACAAAACACTACATTATGACTAGTGTCAGAAAAGCACTTCCCAAATTACACTATATTATGCTGTGTAATCTAATTAATGAAATTTTTAGCGGAATTAATTTAGCCTGAAGTCTAAGGTGATGTGCTGAAAGCCAGTGCAAGTCATATAACCTATAAAATATTTTTATTTCTGATAAGCTCTTGCTTTTTCTGGCACGAGTAGAAGGGTTTAAATGTATCACTATAAAATATGATTGCAGGAAGTAAAGGTCCAATTTTATTTACTTCCAGATGATTAACAAATTACATTCCAACAATCTCATTTTCTTCTAGTAATTTCTGATAGCAATAGTCATGCAGAATGTCACTAGTGCCACATTTTTTAGTAGGGAAAATTTTAGTTAAACTTTACTCCAATATAATTGTATGGTACTGCAAATCTCAACACACTTGCAGTCTGTCTGACTACATGAAGCCTCTGCCTTGAGGAAGACTGTGCTGGAACGTTCTCCTTGCCTAAATGAATGGATGTTGGTAACTCCTTTGTGTTTATAGGGCAGTTGCCCACTTGGTTGCAAGGGATACTGCTCCGAAATGGCCCAGGCATGCACACGATAGGGGACAGCAAGTACAACCACTGGTTTGATGGCCTGGCTCTGCTGCACAGCTTTACATTTAAAAATGGTAAGTTGTTGCACATTGGATTGAAGGGAACTCAACAACCCACATATTGGTGCCTTTGTTGCTAATGTTGCTATGCTGCTAATTCTGTTCTGAGTTGGATTGGAGTGTTGTGGGCTCTGCCTGCAGTGGTGTGTGTGGGGGAGCTGCTGTGGGGGAATTTCCCCACACCCCCCTCACACCTCACCCTTCTCAGCTGGAGCATCTCTGCAGGGCTGCTTGCAGGGAGATGTTACACTGTCCTTTCTTCTGCAGTGCTGATGTTCGGTGCTGCTGTCACCCCAGGACAGCACAGACCCAGCTCTGGGCAGTCACTGCAGGGCAGCCTTCGCCTTCCAGCCAGGGCAAGAAAGCCTCTGTTGTTTGGAATGGAACAGCCACAAGTACTGTAGTGCCCAGAGGCTGTTCTCTTGTGCATGAACAGCCAGTGTCAGGGAGGACCAGCTTTCCCCTTTTGGGATTTGGTTGCAGCTGTAACAGCTGCCAGGAGAGAAATTGGGCCACTGTGTCACTTCACAAGTCAAACCTCACTTAGGATATTTGACACCCTACAGTCCCTCCTTCTGCTTGTCATCCTTATGGAGGAAAAACGGGCAGCTATCTACCCTAAACAATTCCTTTTTTTTTTTTCAGTTAAAACATTTTTCACCCATTCAGCTGTTATACAGTGTGAGACAGGATGGTTTACACCTGGATTCTTGTGGTGAAAAATATGTATCTATTTAAAAAATGGGATTTACTCCTATTATCCTCTAATTCTAGTGTTTACTTTTTAGTTCCCATTTCTGTGATTGGAAGCATTTAATGCCATTGCAAGATCTCTAGCCTGTCTAGCTCTATATCCTTAACAAATAACCTGTAAAGGAATAATCAGTGTTTTTTATATTGCCAGTATATCTTACTTACCTAAAGCAAACAGAGCTCAGTTAGTTCAAATATAGTGATCGATTAAACTGCTGATTCCTTCAAGCAATCTGTTACTCCCATAACTAAATTTTGCCAATACAGGAGATTTTTTACCTCTCGTAAATGGGTTGTATGATTAATCATTTTTGCACACATTGTTTTATTTTCTGGACCAGTTTATCAAATATCTCCTTTCCCCTCAAAAGTTCTCCAGTATCAGTAGTAGGAGTCAGGGAATCTTGACAAATTGTTACCTATCTCAGCAGCCATAAAGCCTTTAAAACAGGGAGTTGGGGACATTGTTGGTTTCATTCTGAACTGTTGTTGTCTAAAGGACAGCTTCTTGAGAAACTTTGGCTCTACCTGTGCTAATTTTTTGAAGGACTAAGTATAAAATGGGATTGACACCTGTTTGTTCTTCCTCAGGTGAAGTTTACTACAGAAGTAAATATCTCCGAAGTGACACATACAACTGCAACATAGAAGCAAACAGAATTGTGGTGTCTGAGTTTGGGACTATGGCTTATCCAGATCCATGCAAAAACATATTTGCCAAGTAAGCAATACTTTTCCTAACAAGATTCTTCTATCTGCTTCTCTCTTCAGCACAGATTCCTTCTATTTACCCTTGACACATATGTACAAAACAGCAGTTGATCTGTACATTTACAATTACAAAATATCAAAAAGGCCAAGAGATATTACTACCTATGGGTTAGTCTAAGGCAAATATTTAAAATTCATTTTATCACGAATATCTGCTGCTTTATTCAGTAACACAAGTAGATTATATAAAAAACTAACATTTTCTTTCTCCAGTGATAATGAAGCATCTTGATACTCTTTAAGGGGACAAGCAGTAAGAAAGAAAAAAAATTAGAGATGGGGAAGGTATTAATACAAAGTCTATTCAACAAAGAAAGAGAAGCATCAATAACTACAAAAAAAATCAGAAAAACTTTGATTAAAGATGGTTTAACAGAAAGGTGAGGTGTAGGCCATCGTGTTATCCTTGGTCTTGTAAAATTGGCTGTAGGGATTCACTAAGGAGTGCAAATAGGTCACTCTTCTCTCCTTGTCACTGAACTACCTCCAGTGACCTCAGACCTGATATTTGGTAAGGACACATACACAGACAGTTCTTGCAAAAGAGCTGATATGTTGTAAATTGCTCCCCTGAGATGAGATTTTCTTCCCTCTTCCAATAGCAATAGAATAACTCTGGTATTTTAAGTTCAAAAGGGATATGGCAACTTTGTCTTGGCTTCTAGCGACTATGACGAAATCATACACTGATAAAGAAGATTGTCAAGCCTGTGTGAAGTTCAGTCTTCTTTGAAATCATAATTGTGATATGGAATAACACTGGGAACAAAAATATTCCACTGGGGAGTATATGAATCCATCTATTTTATGAAGGCATACACTGAAAAACCTGCCAGCTTTTAGGTAGGGACTGGTAGATCAAATTTTCCCAATACAGCCACAGGAGAGTGTGTAATTAGCCCATCCTGGTAAAGCAGTGCATGTCCTAGAGGTGACAGCAGGAATGGGCCTGGATGCCCATTTGTGTGTGGAAAAACAGTTACCTGCATGTCCTTAACCCTCACCCAGCCTAAGGGCATTGGAGAAGTCCATCTCCTCTGCTTTCCCACCCTTCCCAGGGAGCTGCCAGGAGTGGGCATGGCAGGGGGAGGCAGCCCCAGGCCTGTGGCACTGCAGGGTCACTTGGGCTCCATGTGGGGGAAAGGCAGCTCTGGCTTCCACGGCTCTAATGAAATTTCCCTCTGGACAGGGCATTCTCCTATTTGTCTCACACCATTCCTGAGTTCACAGACAACTGTCTGATCAACATTATGAAAGCTGGGGATGAGTTTTATGCTACTGGCGAGACTAACTTCATCAGGAAAATTAATCCACAGACTCTGGAGACATTGGAGAAGGTACAAACCACCATCTGTCATTCTGGTTCCGTGTCTGCTGATGAACTAATTTCGGGCTGACTCATAAGGATCCTTTAATGTGTTCAGGACACAAAATACTTTTCTTCTACTGTTGCCTTACTTTTGAAATTGTGGTAAAGTGAAATAGTGAAGATACCAAAAGATAAAAGATATCTTTTAAGAACTCCTGAGTTCAAATTAAATCCGATTTGGTTTGGGAAAAGCTGGGCTTTGAGCAATTTCTCATGTACATAATCTAGGAAGGTTGCAGGAATAATAGCACAGTTACATGATTATTTTGGGTGATTGCCATTATTATGTATCTGTAGTTATAAAATTATTTACATAATTTAAAAATGAGTAGGCCAGTTATATGACTACTATTCAAGGACCTTATGCAAGATACTGTTTAATTATTAAGAAGAGAACTTGAGATATTTAAATATATGATTTTTTTTCCTAGCCCACACTACAGTTTGAGTACAATTTCCAAAGTTTAGATAAAATAGAAATCTTTTTGCTCCAGCAGATTGCCAGACAGCCCTGTTAAATAAAGTGCTTTCAGGGTGAAATGGGCATTTGCAGAATAACTTGTTTAGCTAATCCTCCCTGATGTTACATGGCTTCAAGGGGGAGGTGTAATTCAGATTCTGTAACTTGTTTTAGCTTTGAATAAGGAAATAATTTGAATACCTACACAAGTAATTTGGCTAAATTATTTAAATTTCAAAGCCATTTGTAAAAGGGATGCCAATATAAGGCTGCCAGGACTAAAAATCTGGTGGTTTTGTGGTGTTAGCTGAGATCAATTTTTGTTCTCTTACACATCTCTCAAATCTCTTATTGTATCATTTCCCAGGTTGACTACAACAAATATGTAGCTGTAAATGTGGCAACTTCTCATCCACACTATGACAGTGCTGGAAATGTTCTCAACATGGGGACTTCAATAGTTGATAAAGGGAAGACAAAATACCTTCTATTTAAGATTCCTTCCTCTGTACCAGGTAAGATATATCTGTAATTGGTATTTTTGGTATTATAAGGGTGGTGATACAGCCATTCTAGTAACCAATTGTGTTCAGTTTCTTAATTTCAACTTACTGTGAACTTCATATTAACTGCTTAGCCTCTTTGAGCATGTGCTGTTACAAAGGCTCTTCTTGAGTACTGTGTACAGGGTTTTTCAGTAGGAAGAACCTTCCTTTTAGATGAAGATTCTGAAACAATTTTCTCTATAGGCCAGTACATATAATTTGAAGTTGTACATTTGTAAATGAAAATTCTCTTCAAATGTTGATACTATGATTATAGGGAAGTATGATACCAAATAAAACCTAGTATAGAGCTAATTCCTCTCTAACCTGGCCAATACTGGCCCTTGCTGAAATGCTGTCCATTTTTCCCAGAGCAATTTTCCCTTCAAGATCTTTTTTTGGTGTGTGTTGTTGAAAATCAGCTGCTATTGTATTGCCTGTCCCTTCTTGAACAATCAAGAGGCTTTCTACAGCTGAAAGACCAGTTTGCAATTTCTAGCTGGGGCTCAGATTTGAGAACACCTCCTTAGAAGTTAAAAAAACACAGGGGCATTTGAACCCCTTTTTAAAGCTGCTGATTTAATGAAACATATTTCTCCTCCATGCTGGAACTTCTGAAGACAGCAGTGCAGTGGAATCAAATCCCAAGACAAGGGGGCTTTGCCTAAATGGATCCAGCAGTGTGATTTCACTGTGTTGCTTCCTGCATGCAAAGTTCTATGTTAATTATACAGGAATAAACAAACACTTTATTAACAGGAAAATGCAAATAAAACTGAGAGGAACCAGTTCTTTCCTGTCTGGGAGAAATCCAAGCACAACTTTGGAATGGAATTTATTAGAAATATCATTTTAATTTTTATCATTCATCTTCAGAACAAGAAAAGAAGAAGTCTTGTTTCAAGCACCTGGAAGTGGTTTGCTCTATCCCTTCTCGCTCTCTGCTCCACCCCAGCTACTACCACAGCTTTGGAATCACAGAGAATTACATTATCTTCATAGAGCAGCCCTTCAGACTGGATATTGTCAAAATGGCAACTGCTTACATTCGAGGTGTGAGCTGGGCTTCCTGCCTTGCCTATAATAAGGATGATAAGGTACTTTTCCTACTGCTGAGCAATGGAGTCAGGCAGGCCAGTGACCTCTTCCACACTGTTCTGTTTTTTATCTGGTTCATTCATTTCAGTAGTCACTTTCTTTCTTTTTTTTCAAACCTTGACTTTTACTTTGCACAGTTTTTTTAGAAGTTGTATATTTTGGAATACTGTCTCCAGTATCCAGAAATTTCTCAAATAAATATCTGATGCTGAAGCTCTTGAAAGAGAGAGCAGTTTGGCATTGCTAGAAATAGTGTGTGCTAGCAGAGAAATTCCAGTCTGCACTAGCATCCAAGACAGATCTAGTTGCTCCTGGTCCAAACAAAATTGAGGTGCAGTGCCTGTGCTGGAGAGCCCAGCTGGAAAACCCTGCACTGGACAAAAGAAGAGTCTTTCACTGTGAAAACTGAGGGGAAAAGCTGTTTTCTGAGGATCTTATTTCCATGTGCTCTGGGCATCAACACAGGGACTTGCTGAGGTACAGGGCACCAGCACCATAGAAACTCTCGACCAAGGCAGATTTATTTAACTTAAAAAGAGAGCAGGGAATTTTCCAGGTTTTTCTGGAAAACTTCAATCCTCAGCCTAGCCCAGATAGTAATTTGCAACAGTAAAATGAGCTTAAAGATGTTCCACACTCATTTTACTGCTGTGTTTTCTTCAGGTTGGAACCCTTTGTCTCCTAGAGCAAACCTTGGGTTCTTAATATCCTTCAGTACAAATATACAGTGATTAGAATGTTGATGGTTACCATTAGAAAACAGTTTTCTAAATAACTATTTGCTGATTCTGAATGGTTTCAAGTAATATTTTCTCTCTTTCAGACTTGGTTTCACTTTATAGACAGGAAGACTAAAAAAGAAGTGTCCACCAAGTTTTACACCGATGCTATGGTGTTTTTTCACCATATAAATGCTTATGAAGAGGATGGCCACATTGTTTTCGATATTATTGCCTATACAGACAATAGTTTATATGACATGTTTTATTTAAAAAACCTGGGTAAAGACTTTGAAAACAATATCAAACTTACTGCCATACCAACCTGCAAAAGATTCGTGGTTCCTCTGCAGTATGACAAGGTAGAAAGAAAATTACTTTTACTGTTCTTTGATGGGTAATTTAAAATGCATTAGTGTGAATAATGGGTGTATTATTAGTTGCCAGCCCTTATGTATAGATTTCTGATTCTGTGATATCCAAAGTGAGCAGGAGGCTTGGTTTTTGTATGTCCTGTGGGAAATGGCAATGGGCAGCTGGGCATGGTTATGTGGATCCTGGTTCTAACACCATCCACTCTGGAGAACAGGGCTGTGAAGAACATGTCATTTTCTTCCCAATGAGATTATTTGTTAAATGCCATCAAATAGAAGCAGATATATCCACTTGGCTGTTAACTGCAAGGGCATGAATGAGGTTTTGCACAATCTGTTTCTTACACTTTCCTGGAAGCCCACATACAATACATGCATGCTCCCAGCTGGTGCAATGGTTCTATTGAAACTAGAAGATTTCATTTAAGTATGATATATAGCAGGAAGAGAAAAGATTTTATCTTTCAGTTTAATTTAAAGCATGATTTTACATCACTGTTTGCAGGGAAGATTTTGTACTGCCCAGCAACTTGGGCAAGTTTCTGCCTGATACTTTTGGAATGGATATTACTTTTTCTTTCTACATCCTAGAACCTTGCTGCTCTATTCTTGTCTCAGAAACAGCTCTGCAGCAATGACAAAGGATGTGTTGGATCACATCAGCTGTTCTTCAATCTTAGGAATTCAGCAGTAGGACGTTATAGAGTATATCACACCCATTTGTGAAATTTTCACTTAAGTCACCAAGGTTAGGTTTTTGCACTTGATTTTTAGCAGATGCAAAAACCTAACCTTGATGACTTTCAGTGAAAATTTGACACCTTGTTCCTTGAAACCCATCTACATTCGTTAAATTCTCAAATGTATGGTACTTCTGGACCATAGCCATGTGTATCTAAACATTTCTAAGGATTTGGTGTGATTCAAAATAATGATTCTATATTATATTAAAATACTCTGAGTGCAACAAGATTTCTAATGAAAACTTCAGAATCTAAAATGCCATAAGAAGGATCTTCTTGAAGCTTATTTGTTTAATCCCCGAATTGTTAATAGTAATATCAAACCTGATGAAAAATCCAACTTAGAAGCATATTTTTAGAGATCCATGACTTTTCCATCATTTGTCTCTTTCAGGATGCTGTAGTGGATTCTAATTTAGTCACACTTCCCTCTACTGCAACTGCTGTAAAGGAGAAAGATGGAAATATCTACTGCCAACCTGAAGTACTATGTGAAGGTGAGACACATCCTTTAAATATCTGATACTACATCAGTTTTGTATTAATACAGGATTCCAAGTCTGATTTCACAACTATTATTATGGCTTGAAAATCTACTTGTTAAAAGAGTAATTTTAATTAAATAAGTCTATTATAAGTAGTACTTCAGGTTTAGCTGCATTTTATAGAGATTGCCTTTGAAAGAGGATTTTTAACCTTTTATCAGGGGATAAAAACAGGAATATGTGAATATGTAATTGCCTAAGGTGAAAGTAATTTCTTAGAATGGTAGCCTCCAATTCTATCCCAGTTGTTCATGTCATGTATCTATAAAAAAAGAAAAAAAAAACAAATCAGGAAAATCCTCATAAATTCCAGTCTAATGAATCCCTAAGAATGAAAAATTGTTGCCTTTTGAACTAACAGCCTTGGTTCACTTATGTTTATACCTATCTTCAGATTCTTAGAAATTCAGACATTCAAAGTCTATACAACACCTTTATTAAGTAGTTTCAAGGTTTTTCACAGAGCAAAACTTCCTGAATATTGGTGTAGATGTACTTTTGTACTGTTTTCTCTTGTCTTGTTCCTAAGTCTTGAACTTTATTTTACGCAGGGATAGAGCTGCCTCGCATCAATTATGGCTATAATGGCAAAAAATACAAGTATGTCTTTGCAACAAAAGTCCAGTGGAGTCCAGTTCCTACAAAGGTATAATTAACATTTATAAACTCAGTGTTTTCCCATTGCTGGGTCATTCACATGCAAAGAAACATGAAATGCCTACATTGTCATAAGGAGAAGTTCATGTTGTACCATTTTCTTACTCCAGCTACGTATCCCATGAAAGTCTCTTGAATAGTTACTGAGACCCTCACTTTTCTGCTAAATCGGGCTGAACCTTCTGTGATGTGCCAGGAACTACAAACAAGAGAGTAGGAAAAATAAATATTATTTACATGTATATATGTAATATTTTTCCCCTTAGGAAGCCTAACAGAAAAATAAGATATTGCAACACTGCCTAATACATTTTAAATATTAAAATAATATCTAATTTTGGGGAAGCTTTCTGTTTTGCTGGCTAGTTCTCTATTAGACATACTAAATGCTTTGTTTACATGTGCATGATGCAAGGAGACAGCCTGGAGTACAAATAGATTAAAAGGAAAAGTATTTAGATTTAAATGCATGAGTATTATATGGACAAACTCACTCTTTACAATTTTTGTTCTACAACTCCAAGGCAGCACAAATTGAAGTCACTGTTGGTTCTTGCATATAATTACCACAACTGATTACAAAATAAAGCTGGATTACTGCATGATGCAAGAAAATTTATTGCAGCACATCTGACAATAACTCAAACAAACCTGCAAGTTCATGATTTACAGTGTAGATAATCTCTGCTTGACTCCTATATAATAAAAATGCTGGTAGGAGGATCTTTTTTTTTCACATCAGTTGCAGTTTAATGAATGCAAGCACAACACCCTAATCCTTAGGTAAAGTCTGTCAGTGAAAGTGCTGTCATCTTGGCTAGAAGAGAGGATTCTTTCTAATTGTTCCTCCAGTAATTTGAATCGTTTCACTTTTGTGTAAACATATTTTTTGGCTAAAGATCAAAATGAAAAAGAATAGAACTGCATCACTATGGGTAGAGAAAAGGCCTTAATGGAATTGAACTGAAAATGCCAGGCATCCCCTCTGGCCATTGGTTTGGCCACTCAGTGGGATGAAAATCCACACTCTGTTCCTTCAGTAAACAGAAGTGTCTGCCCTGCTGGTTTAATCTTTGCACCTCACTAGGAACAGCCTTCCTTCTGGCATATGTACCCTACTGCACAATACAAAGCCTTGCAGAATATGGAAGTAACAATAAAGGGAAAATAGCTGGCAGGATTAGAAAATGGCAAGTTTAAATCCTGTTTCCTGCTTTACTACAGAATCTCAGTGAATTGGAACAAGTCACTTAAATATTCTGTCTTGGACTCTTTTCAGTGAGGGGCACTACTTACAGTGAAGGGTCTCTTGTGACCTGTTAGCATTTGTGAGCTCTTAAATGCCTGTAAATGAAAGGTGCAATTGTAATCTAATGAAATGAAATTAAAAGAGCATTGTGTGATTATGCAGCCATAAAATGTGACTCCAAAACTGAACATTTTCCAGGTGGTTTTTTCTGTGATGATGCCTGCCTTAAATCTTAGCATTGGTCCCCCCTGCCAGCAGTCTGTTCATGCTGCACCTTTGGAAAAAGCCACTGTCAGGGTCACTGACATTTTTCTTTTCTTGTCACAACCATTTAGATTGCAAAATTTAATACCCAGACAAAGGAAATGCTCCACTGGGGACAGGACGACTGCTGGCCATCCGAGCCCGTTTTTGTTCCCAGCCCTGATGCAAAAGAAGAGGATGATGGTAAAATAATGACAATGTTCTGAAAGCTGGGGTTATATGAGTTTTGTATTAAATCTTACAAGTTTCAGTATTCTTAGTCAAGAAAGTTGTGTTGATGCTTCCACTTTGAGATGTGATTATCTTTTCTGCTTAGTGAAATTTCATATGTTTCTAATTCTTCATTTGCATGTCACAGGTGTTGTTCTGACCTGTGTTGTGAAGACTGACCCAAAGGATCCACCCTTCCTACTTGTCTTGGATGCTAAAACATTCACAGAGCTGGGTCGAGCCACAGTGAATGTGGAAATGCACATGGACCTGCATGGAATGTTTATACCACAGCAAGATGTGAAAACTGGGACTGAGTAAAATCTGGTTGTTGTGCTGCACAGACTGACATAACCTTCTCCTGAATGTGGGATAATATCCTTCAGGAACAGCCTTCTCTTATGACAAAAAATGACTAATTATAACCTCCTCAATATCTTCATATAATCTCTAAGAAGAGAAAGAAATTATATTATTACAAATTCTTATGTGCACAGCTGGTATATCACTATTCCAAAAGAAGAATTATCAATATGAAGTGATAATGTTGAATACAGCTTGAGGGGCAAGGAATAGGAGACAAAGGTAACAAGAAATGTTTTATTTTAGTAGGACAAAGCTTTCTGAGCAAATGAAATACTTTATTCATAAGGTGACACATGGCATGAGTCACATAGGTCTGCAAGTCATGTAACTTCCATGGACTGTTGCAAGACTGCAGCTGACAATGGAAGTTGTCTCCTGCCAGAAAACCTCATGTTAAACTATCTACCATGATACCAATAATTCATGGCAATGTATGCTCTTGGTGCTTGATTTCTTAAACTCTGCCATAACCAAAGTATTATGCTGAGGTGCTACATTTTTCTTATCCAGAACCCCATACCCCACCAGCTTTTCTAATAATTTCATGGTGTATTTTTTGCTTTTATGTTGACAAAACCAAGTAACTTTATTGAAATAGAGTACATGGTTATATGTAGCATTCACTTGTACTTTAGTGACATTTAATCTTAAGCAGTTTGTATTTAAATCAGTTTTCCTTGGGCAGAATATCTGCCATGGCATTTCATGTAATTAGATTATTACATTCAAATGTTTACATCTTCCATAAAATGGAAATAAACACTTCAGTAAGGTGTGTCTGCAGAAGTAGTAACTTCTAGTGTTTTCAAGGCACATTACCATTAGTATTTAATAGAATTTTATCTTCTAAAGAAGAAATTTAATTCCATTTTTGTAAATAACATGGAACCAGTACTGGAAGAGAAGACTGACTTGTGATATTGGCAAAAGACATCAGCTCTGGGTTGTTTCTTTTCATATGAAAAAGTTTGGATTAACAAATGCCCACAAATACATTTCTAGAATTACAAGGTGGCAATGAATCAAAAGTCTAACCATTGTTACAGATTTCCTTCTAAGAGTTTGTCTCCAGAATTTCTTCTGTAGTACTCACAAGGTTGTTTTTGGATGATCATGGGTTTGGATACAGGAGTTGACTTCTGAGGAGATAATTTTTACTGGTAGAGATGACAGGATAGGGGATACACTCATCATAAAAACAACCTGTAGTCTAAGAAAGCAAACGTGTTATTTACATTCATGTAGAAATAATGCAGAAAATAAGTGATAAGAACTTGTCTTGGGTATGATTTCTCAAATGAAATATGCCATATTCCCGTGGTCAGTACACAGGATTTGATTAGCATTAAGTTTGTATTTAACCTGAGGAGAAAAGCAGTGATGTGAATCTGCAGTTGCTAATCCCAGTATCCTCCTGCAGCAGAGACAATAGCAATAAAACCATACAGCTAATCACAAATTTGTTCAAGAATGTTTTTAGTGGTTGCAATACCAATCTGATGAAACATTTACCCTGAATACAGTAACACACTATCATTTCCAGGCTGACAGAAGCAAGGGGAAATGCACATATGCTTTGCCAAGTGGCTGCAAGGCTCATAGGGTTTTTTTGATGTGGTAACATGGCACGTGGTAATGACTGTCATTTGGTTTGCTTCTGACAGCCTTCACTGTGAATGAGATCTCAAGGGCTAGAATGGTTTGATTCTTCTTTTGCACCGATTTAAGTCATAAATTAGCACAACAAAATTCATGGGATTATTATAATAATGGCTTAACACAAATCTAGATAGAGTGTCTGCGAATAAAAAGTAGTAAAGATAAGTATCTCCATTAAAAGAAAAATACATAGTTGAGTGAGAGAATCAGGCCACGGGTATGCAAACATATAATTAATTACCTCAGAGATGCTACAAATGGACCTTGATAGAGTGGTTTGGTTTGTTGTTTTGGTTTGGGGTTTTGGGGTTTTTTTTGTCAATACTTTTATTAAATGGAACAAATAACAAGGTAGAACAATGAATTTTTTCTCTGGAACTGGATATTATCTGTTACACCTTGTCCCATTGCCCCACATAGGCAGCAGGAGGAAGCAGGAGCAGTGTTTACAAGGACACCTTAAAAACCAGAAATGCAACAATGTTTTCCTCTGTAACAATCTGTGCAGGTGGCAGGGAAACATGCCGGTGTCTTTCTTTTCAAATAACCAGGGCAGTCAATGACAGCTTTTGCAATAATTTAAACCACTGCTCCCTTGGGTCTGCAATTACCTGGGTATTAATGACAAGCAAAACACATCTTTCCCCTGCAGCCAAGGAGCAGTGTGCTCTCTGCCTTCATTACCCTCAAAGAGAGCTGAGAATGTGTCCTCTGGAACCTCAAGATACACCTGACATCCTGGATAATTATACCCAAGCAAGAAAAAAGTGGCCTTCTAATATTTGTAAATGAGTATGTATGGCAAGTGTTGCAGAGCCACTGGTGTTTCATGCACATTGCTGTGGGCTTAGGCCTTCTGTCCTACATCCTCTGCTTCTAAAACTCCTGCTCAGAGCTGCACAACAAACCTGCAGCACAGTGCTCCTCCCTGTGACCCCTCTCCAGTCAGGGAGCACTTCAGCAAGGGTTCTGCTGTAAAGCCTGGCTCCACCAGGGCTGAGCACTCTCTGCGTGTGCACACCCTGGGTGTAGGGCTTGGACTGCTGGGTGATGTGTGAGGATGTCCCAGCTGCAGTCTCCATCTGCAGAACAAACCAGCATTGTGTCCAGCTTGGAAAGAACAAGGCTGCCTTTGTGAAGGCATTAATTTCTCTTTCCTATGGGGTTGCTTCCAGATACCCTAATTCATTTTCTAAGAGGTAAAATTATTTGGAGACACCACCAAATTGAATGAATGATAGAATTTTGTTCCATTCCACTGAAATGCAAGTAATAAAAGTAATAAAAGCAATAAAAGCATGTGGCCCATCACAGCTTTACTAGATCAGACACTCTGAAAATGTTATTTTCCCAGTGAAGGGATGGGCAGCATGACATCCCTTTGGGTGTTCCAGAGGCTGGGAGATCCCAGTGCTGCTGTGCCTGTCAGCACAGTGAACACAGTGAGCTGCTGTGCTGGTCCCTCTCAGCAGCACCAGCTCAGTGTCTGTTTTAGAGCACATCACAGTTTGTGAAACACTCTCACTCAGTGCAAATAGTTTCACTGCTTTAATGTCAGATGCTGTTAAGAAAGCAGATGGAATCAACTAATCTCTTAATGTGCAATTAAGCACGACAATAAACGGCCTAAAATTTACCATGTGAACTGTCCTAAAGATCTTTTTTGCTTGAAAGGCCGGTGGGCAGCAGTGGAAAGGGGCACTGCTGCAATGAGTCTCTCTGTATTTAATTCTCATTCTCTTACTTCTTGCGCCTACACCCGTAACATTCACCTCCAGCTCATGCAAGGGAACAAATAAATAAATAAAAGGCCAGTTTTATAGGATCACAGAATCAATTAGATTGGAAAATACCTCTGTGGTCGAGTCCAACCTATGACCAAACACCAGTGTGTCACCCAGACCATGGCACCGAGTGCCACTTCCAGGCTTTTCCTTAAACATCTCCACGGATGGTGATTTCACCAGCTCTCCGGGCAGCCCATTCCGATGTCTTATGACCCTTTTTGGGAAGAAATTTCTCCTAATGTCCAACCTAAACCTCCCCTGAAGCAGCTTAGGGCTATTTCCTCTTGTCTTGTCTCTCGTTGCCTGGACAAGAGCCTGATCCCCCCGCAGCTCCATCCTCCTGCCAGGGAGTTGCGGACAGCGAGAAGCTTCCCCTGAGCCTCTTTTTCTCCAGGCTGAGTCCCCCCCCCAGCTGCCTCCTGGTGCTGCAGCCCCTTCCCCAGCTCCGTTCCCGTCTCTGGACCTCCTTCAGGGACATTCCAAAGCCGTGAGGAGACACAGCCGAGATTTCCGCGGGCCGTCCCCGCCCCGCCCGCCCGCCGTGCCCGAGGCCGGCGGGCCAGGCCGCCCCCGCGGGGCGGCGCGGGGAGATGATGCCGGGAGATGATGTCAGCGGCGGGCGGGCGCTCAGCCATGGTGTGAGGGCAGGGACTGAGCCGGCCCGGCCCGGCCCGGCTCGGCGGCGGCAGCAGCACCATGTCGGGCCCGAGCGCCGTGTCGGACCCGCAGCACCCGGCGCGGCTGTTGCGGGCGCTCAGCTCGTTCCGGGAGGAGACGCGGTTCTGCGACGCGCACCTGGTGCTGGAGGGCGAGGAGATCCCGGTGCAGAAGAACATCCTGGCGGCCGCCAGCCCCTACATCAGGTACGGCCGGGCCCGCAGCCCCCGGGCGGCCGCTCGGAGGGGCCGCGCTCCGGGAGCGGGGCCGGGGTTATGTAAGGAGCGGGATCCGCCGTGTGAGAGCACGGAGGAGCCGGGGAAGGCCGGGGGGGGTGGTCTGCGGACCCCGGGTGCGCCTCGGCCCGAAGCTGGCCCGAGAGCTCAGGGAGGGTGTGGACACATTCAAACCCCAGCTGGACGCAGTCCTGTCACCTGCTCCAGGTGACCCTGCCTTGCCAGAGGAGCTGGACTGGGTGATCTCCAGAGGTCCCTTCCAACAGCAGCAATTCTGTGATTCTGTGGGAACAGCTGCTGGGCCACCTCCTTCCCTCCTTCCCTCCTTCCCTCCTTCCTTCCCTCCTTCCCTCCGTCCCTGTCTCCGGCTGCTGTCCCTCCGCAGGAGCCGTCCTGTTCTCGCCACACACCGCTGCTTTTCCCCGCTCTGAGAGGCTGTGTCACCCACCAGGGAACCCCCCGCCCCCAACAACTCAATTGCTGCCAAGTGCCTGGTGCGAGCAAGTAGCCCCTAGAGAATGGACTGTGAGGATGGTGAGGGAGGTGTCGGGCCGAGGGGCAGCATCCCAGGGGCATTGTGAGCTGCTGGGCTGTGTGTGTCCCTCGGCCGCACCGAGTCAGCACTTCAGCATCATTTCTTTCCTCCTTAATGTCTTTTAGCAAGACAGGGCTCCAGCTTGTGGTTATGGGTTCTGAAGTACATCGGCTTCTAAATTAAAAAATAAAAATACAGGTTTGTCTCCTCATCGCTTGTGCCCCCACAACATCTAAGAACATCACTTGGAAATTGCCAGAGGGACAAAGCCTGGCGGTGCCAGGATCGCTGGCAGGTCTTGGCAGGGGTGTCACCAGCATGTGCAGTCAGAACTGTGCCACTTGACAGCGAGTGCTGGGGAGGACGAGCTGCATTAGCACAGTCATGGTTTCCAAGGTGCTGGCAAGCAGCTGCTCCTGGGCTGTGTGTGCAGGGAAACCCAGGTCATGGAAGGTCCTGCTGACACCAGTTTGAACCCCATCACACTCAGTGCTGGCAAGTCCAGTGACATACCCTCCACAAGATGTTGTGGTACATATCTGCATGTCAGAGTGCACAAATGAAATGTACAAGTGGTTAATTTCAAAGGGTTTTTAAGTCCACTCATTTGCAGGTAATAAAGGCATTTGTTTTGTCTTCATGTGTAAAGTAGGAGCAGACCTTCAATACCATTTAAACATAGGATTATCATAAATATGTAGCAGACTTTTTTGTACTGTTTGGACATTTCTCCCAGCTGCTGCTTCCTGTGAGGGATTCTTTATGCTACAGTCCGAAAAAGTGCAACCTTCTGCAGTGTCATATCATCTGCTTTTAGGCAATACGGTATTTTAGGTGACCATTGTAGTACAACATCAACATTCTCAAGTACTGAAATAAACTAAAAATAAATAGAATATGAGGCTGGTGAGTAACTTTTAAATAGCAGTGATCATGCACAGACTTAAGTAGGGAGTTCTCTGCACTGAATAAACTAGTAGAGCTGAGATATAAAATAAAATGCACAAAGAATGAAGATCATCAAGAATTTGCAAAAAGGACATAGTGGAGCCTATGTACTACAAATAATTTTTTGTCACTGCTTGTCTTGAGAAGCAGGTTTGGAAGACTGTGGTGAAAGAAATCAAAGATGTGAAATAGAAATGAGCCATTTATTCGTACTCTTCAAAATGCCTGAATGCTTTTTAGGTCATTGGCCATCATATTTTAGGTGACCATATGCTTGACGTTAAGTTTCAGAAGAGTTGATGTGAGTGTAAGAGGTCACGTCCTTGGAAAAACTGCTGTTCTGCTGTTACAGCAGAATGAGTTTACAGAAAATGTCATTTTTTTTTACTGTGAAAAAGAAATGCATAACTAAAAGATACTGTAGATTATCCTATGGAGAAGTGCCTTTTCACAGAATTTCATCTTTAAATTTTGCATTTTGTCAATCTCTGAAAAATGTACTGGGGGAACATGGGTTGATTGTGTGTGAGGAGCTCCAGACACAACTACATTAACAACAAAACTTGTAGTCATTAGAGTTGTGGTTTCTTTAAACTGAGAATTGTTCAGGTTCAAATCTCATGAAGGAACTCATTAACTATGTGTGAAAGTAGGTTACATGCATTAATGTATAAATATTATTAAGTGTGGGGTAGTTGTTTTTTTTTAAGCTTACTCATGTCTTCTCCTCAGTCTTTTAAGATGTAAAGAACCAAAAATACATGTACCTAGTTCTTGTAAAGCACATTAGGAAACACATTTCTATCTTTGCAGAGCCTAATTTTCACTTGCTTCCTGTCTTTCTTCTTTTTATCACTCCAGGATCTCTCTTAGTCCAGCAGGTCTTCGTATTGGGTAGAATTGGTCAGATAGGTTGCCAATGTTGGAGCATTATGTTTCCAGCCAAGGGTAATGTTTCTGTGTCTCTTTTTGGAGATTAAATTGATCTCCACCTTGTACCTAGTCTGTGCAAGTCCCATTTATTTTGAGTGTTGGTTTTTCAAAGAAAATCAGTTTAGGCCTCTATATAAACACTTACATATAAGTGTTACTGCAGGAGGCACAAGAATTTCCTGCCTCTGTATTTTAAGGGTAGCTGATTCCAAAGCTCTGATACCCCAGGCTATTACAGTCTCCAGATGCCAATCGATTCAGATTGCTCTCATTTGAAAAATTCCAATATAAAGCTCAGAAGAATCCATTAAGTAATTTCAGAAGTAAAACTTGGAATAAAAATAAGCATTTACATGAAACTTGAAGTGAAGCAGTGGAAGTATGAGTTGATGTGTTTTCAGTGTCTGGCTGTGTCATTATATGCTGTAGCTGTGGGCAAGTTGGTGGGCGAGTTCAGAAACTGTAGGGTTTGCATGAGTGCCTAGTTTAGGGTGTGAGTAGGAAAATAAGTAGGCATGAACTTTGTGAGGGGGTGGTTGGGTGTGAGCAGAGTGTGCGTGCTGAAGGATTTGTGCAGCACAGAGAGAGGAGCGTTACCTGTTTTTTAGTTTTGCATGGAAGCTGTTTGGCTGACTGGTTATGAGTAGGACACTTGTAAATTACAGTGATGTGTTTTCCCACTAGTTATTTGGCAACTGGATTATCCATGCAGCTCAAAGATAGCAGCTTCAGTGGGGAGAGAAAGAAAAGCATGAAGGGGCACAGAATCACATTGGAAGTGTTATTGGTGTCATGGGTCCCACCTGCCTTTCTGATTCATAGGGTAGCTTCTGCAGGTACAGAAAAAGAAAAAAGGCCTGTTTCATTTTCAAATTTTCGGTCTGTGGGACCAGTAAGAATTTTATTTTTTGTGGTAGTTTGATTCTTGAGGTCTTGCCTCAGCTTCTTAATGCCAAGTGGTTTGTAGCTCTCTCAGGGCAGTGAGGTCTGGGGTGGTTGTGTGAATTCCTACAGAGTTCTCTTTTATGTACAGGTTTATCTAATCCCCTCTGTGTGCCCCTGGAGCAAATCCTGCCATTTACAAAGCACAGAAGTCTCCCTGCATATCTTTAACATCTTGTGGTATGTTCCTGAGCCTGAGAAAAGGAGGGTTCCTCAGGAAGAAACCGCCACGGGACAAAGTGTGGTTTGGCTCAAGGTGATATTGCTGTGCATCCCAGAGCAGTTATACCTGAGCCAGGTTAGCTCTTGATTTTCTCTTCTGTAACAAATCAGCCAGAAACCTGCACTTTTTTTGGTACCACTCTTTGTCCTGGCAATTGCCTTAGAGTAGATCATTGCCCTGGTTTAATTTATTTAGTTTGAGAGCCTGGTGTAAATTATGGCGGCCTAAGAGGGCTTTTCCCCGAACAAACCATACTTGCACTGGTAAGTTTGGCCTGAGTTGTGGCATAGATCTGCCAACCTTTTATAGGATAGATTTGGTCCAAGCATTCCTGGTATCCTCAGCAGTAGCAGCAGATGTTCCCATCTGAACAGATCTGTCACTGTCTGGCATGAGTCGTTCCTGGCCAGCTCAAACTTGCAACTCGTTATATTTTGCTCACTTAGTGTCTGCTTGCCTGGATCACAGGGAGCATGTGGGAACTACCTGAACAAAGAGGATATTTAAGCCCATATTCTTAGACAAATGTAATGTTGTTGTGCAGGGATCGTGCTGCTGCATTACAAATTGAATTAAGACATTTTTGTTACCTCAGCAAGTTTTGTCTTTGATTTTCACACATCTGCGTGAGCAGATTGCAGATGGCTGTATGTGTTCTATACTGTTCCCCAAGGCTTTTCAAACTCAGTAATGGACCAGTAATCATATTTAAATCTTTTTTCAGATCAGCATAATATAACTAAACAAGAATGTAAATGTAAGGTTAAGTTCACATTATTTTTATGTGCTNATGGGATGGGATGGGATGGGGTGTCCCTCTGCACCCTGGAGGTGCGACTGGGCACTTCTTGTTACACCTGTTGGACAATGAATATTATTGTAGAGCAAGGTCAAGTAGGAGCCAACACATGCCAGGAGCTTCTGCTGCTTATTTCCTGGTACCTGTCTGGTTTTTACTGACATTTATAGAGATCTTTTGTAGTGTTTTAAAACTTCTCTTCAAGTTGGGATGAATATTGAGGTCAGGAACACAAATAGCAGCTGGAGCTGGGAGCTGTTTGGTTGTCAGGACCTTGTTCTCCCAAGTTCTGCTTTAGCCAAATCATGCTGTACTTCTGCCAGGGCTTGTTCCCNCCTGAGTTGTGGCATAGATCTGCCAACCTTTTATAGGATAGATTTGGTCCAAGCATTCCTGGTATCCTCAGCAGTAGCAGCAGATGTTCCCATCTGAACAGATCTGTCACTGTCTGGCATGAGTCGTTCCTGGCCAGCTCAAACTTGCAACTCGTTATATTTTGCTCACTTAGTGTCTGCTTGCCTGGATCACAGGGAGCATGTGGGAACTACCTGAACAAAGAGGATATTTAAGCCCATATTCTTAGACAAATGTAATGTTGTTGTGCAGGGATCGTGCTGCTGCATTACAAATTGAATTAAGACATTTTTGTTACCTCAGCAAGTTTTGTCTTTGATTTTCACACATCTGCGTGAGCAGATTGCAGATGGCTGTATGTGTTCTATACTGTTCCCCAAGGCTTTTCAAACTCAGTAATGGACCAGTAATCATATTTAAATCTTTTTTCAGATCAGCATAATATAACTAAACAAGAATGTAAATGTAAGGTTAAGTTCACATTATTTTTATGTGCTTATAAATAGCTGTACTGATGGTAAATGGGTTTTGGTGAGAAATAACATGACAGCATTTGCATCTTCTCACTTGTCCTGTTCAACCTTCTGGCATCCCTAAAACACTGCAGACCTTGTAAGGCCCTGCACAGCCATGGCTAATGCTGAAATAGATTTCCATGGAGATGTGGGGGGTCGTGCCCCCATCACTGACCTCCTGCCCTTTCCTCTGTGTGCTGGCACTTGGAGCACTTGCAGTT
The DNA here is from genome assembly GCA_013397075.1 of Rhabdornis inornatus. Lineage (NCBI taxonomy): Eukaryota > Metazoa > Chordata > Aves > Passeriformes > Rhabdornithidae > Rhabdornis > Rhabdornis inornatus. The sequence goes on along the minus strand of VWZS01006029.1, from coordinate 981,547 downwards.
GTCATGGGGGGAGCCTGCTGAGACTCCATCCCTGTGTGAATGTGCCTGGGAGCATCTGTGGGTGGTGGTNCCAAATCATGCTGTACTTCTGCCAGGGCTTGTTCCCTCTTCACTGGGTGTGCAGGGCAGTGTTGTGGTAACTGCACTGTCAAGGAGAGCTCTAAAGCCATTGTTGTCTTCAAGGTTTCTTTTGAGAAGTTTGTTTCTGGCAGTCTCCTGGGAGCTTTGGAGGTTGCCCTGGCAGTAGGAAGTCAGGGACAGATCAGGCCAGAATTTGCTTCCAGACTTTGTTTTTTAAATTTGGTAGTTTTGTTTTGGTTTTGATTAAAAAAAAAATAATTGAAATGCTGCCTATTATGTTTCAGTGATAGCTGAGTTGTAAAATCTCTGTGACTGAGAGGTAATAAATCAAAATAGTTGCCTTGGCCAGAAACTCTCTGCCTGGCACAACTCAGAAGTGCCTACATGCGTGTCATATTTGGATAAGCAGTTGAGGGGCAGCAATGATAAAGGTATGTTAAAAGTTTATGGTTTGAAAAGGGATTTAGAAGTCACTATACCAGGCTTGAATGGGGAGTTGTTAATTATATTCCTGCTCCAACAAGCCCCTAGAGATCGCCTGAAGGGAAGAAGCCACAAGGCTCTTACCCAGCCCAAAATAGTAAAAAAAATACAGTTGGGTTGCTGCTACATGCCAGGCAAAGGGAGAACTGGGAATCAGAGCATCTTGTTTACCCAGGAGAACTAGAGATGAAATTTCTCGTCCTTTCTTTGTATCTGGGGACGCGCAGCTCGTTGGCGTGGCTGACGTAAGAGGCGAGCTGGGATGGAAGGTGTGGCAGGATGGGGCTGCTTGGGATGTCTGGGTAATTTATACTCTGTAGGTTGCCTTTGCACTTGTGTTAATTGCCTTGTTTGGCAAAACTTTTATTATTAAAAGAACCTTTTTTATTTTTTTTTTCCTTTCTTTTTTCTATTTAATTTAGAATGTATTTTGTGGCTGGAACAGGGCTACTCTGAAGTTGCTGATGTGTCTGGAGCTGATGAGTCTGAAATGCTTGATTGTGTTTTGGTTTTTTGGGTGGTGTTTTTTTTTAATTCTTTGAACCTGTTTTGTTTGTATTGGTCTCATCTGCAGTTACTAAAGGAACTTTTTCCTGGTGTGGACTGACAAATATGAGTGGTAATGAATGGTTTGAAAGGATTTGTTTCCTCACTCTGTTCAGACTCTTATGCTTAATATTGTACAGAAGTTTCTCTCTGTGCTGGTGCTGAGTACCAATATAGTGTTACCCATACACAGGGGAGTCTCCACTCCTGTCTTTGTCTCTCGTATTTTGTCTTTGCCATGGCTTAATATGTCCAAAAAAACCAAAACAAATCACTGCTTATGCACAGCTCTGGAAGTCCTTGCCCCTATCAGGGAAGTATGTCCTTAATACCATGTGGTTAGTGGCTGGTTTATGTCCTCAGGCATGTTGGTTTACATCCCCTGGATGATGTGGGCTGCCTGGTGCAGCTCTTGTTTATGGACATGGGGAGTGCTCTGCATTGGAGACTCCTGTGCTGATGAAATCCATGTTCCTGGTTCCTTTTTCCTCTTGGCTGTGGCATTGCTTTCTGTGAAAGTCTTGTTTTACAGCTCTGGCATATCCAGAATTCCTGTGCTTCCCTCGGTTGGATTCCAAACATCTTCCAGCTGTTCCACAACACTACTCATGCAGTTAAAATTTTGTCCATTTGACTTCATACTTATCATCAATTATGAAAATCTTTCTCTGGCTCTGTTGCTTATTCCTCCCATGTGCTGTAAGGGTAAGTGAGGTATAAAAACCTGGTTAATCCATGTTTTCCCAGCGGATCTATTGGTGTTTGTTGGATAATAATATTAGTAAGTTACAGGAATATATGGCTTATTAGACACATGCTACACAGCATTGCATTTCTTAAATATATTTAACAGCAAATTTAGCAGCATGGGTATGCACTTTCTTCTTCTAGAAGAGCATTTTTAACAAGTTTAAAAGTAGAGTTAATTTGAAAGAAGACAATATTTCAATTAAGACACTCTTAATTTCTTGGCTTAAAACTCTATGTAAAAAATATCTTCCCTTGTTTTTCTGAGGAAGTCCTGGTTCCAGACTGCTAACTAGAAAGTGTGTCACCGCTGGGAATCGTCAGTTCAGTGAGTGGACTGGAGTGTCAAGTGGAACAGAGAAAAACCAAACCCAAACCACCTTTCTAAGGCCAGTGGGAGGTGTTTCTATCACAGGAAGGTCCATCACAGATGAGCAGTGACTGCTGAGCCAGGTCTACCCCAGGTCAGCTGAGCCTGAGCTGTGCTTCGTGCCACACACGGGGTGCACAAGCCACAGGTGCCCAGCAGCTCATCTGCATTGCTTGTGTTGGACTTGTTTGTAGGCTCAGATGGTGCAGCTGCTTGGTGTTTTCCATGCTGGCTAAAGAAACCCAAAGTGAAATGAAACATCAGGTCCTTGGTGCTGCTGAGAACTCCCAGGGTCCATCCTTGGGCACAGTATTTTGAGTGTGTGTTCTGTCTACTTAGGGCTAACTCACATGTTTAGGCAAGGCACTCTGGTTGAGGGTAAATTTCCAATTTAGATTACAATCTAGCTCTGGATGAGCTCAGTGTAATCAGGGTAATTTCAGATTTTCAGGGTAAACAAGCTCTTCATTGAGCAAAGCCCATGAGCCCTGTACATGTCCCCTGTGCTGCTGTTGAAGGAATTGCCTTGTTCCTTTTCTTGTGGAAAGGGGGGAAGCCACATTTTTGTCTGACTTAAACTTTTCAACAGTTGAAAAAATTAAGTTATATATTATAGTTTTTGTTTCTTTTAAAGCAAACAAAGCAACTTCTGCAAGATTTTGTGCTGAGCTGTTAAATGGACTCCTTTGCCTTGAGATCTGAAGTTGGAGCTAGAGATAATCTTAAGGAAAGAGACATAGGAGAGAAATAGGAGAGGCATAGCCAAAATCCTCTGAGAGCTGGCAGCCTTTGCAGGGTGTGGTGGAGACTGGCTTTTATGTGTGGTGCTAAAGGCCAGGGTGCGACCTCAAAGGAAACCTTCTGATTTGGTTGTAAAATATCATTTTGGAGGATGGCAGTGGGTGGAGTGAACTGCTGCATCATGTTTTTATGTCTGACCTGTTTAATAATATGATTATTAAGGATTTTTTTGCACGTAGAAAGACCAGCCTTTATGGGAGAAAATGTTGCAGGGATAAAGGCAGACAAATGAAAATCTTCACCATTAAAAAATGGTCATTTCTAAGTAGGACTTAATTAGATTTACCATGGAAAGCTTGTACTTGAAGGACTCAAACCTACATAAGGAAGCCCAGACCAGGAGACTAACTTGACCTTATGTTTGCATCAAAAGCAGATTTTTTGTTTTCTCCTCAGTGATGCAAAATCTCCAAGTACTCACTTGTCATTTTTGGGACTGAGTCATCCTTGTGAGCATGTTTTAGGTTTGGTGCATGTCTTTGCTGGAACCATTGTTGGAGTTCCAACTTCATTTTAAAATGCTGATGCTCTCTGGAAAAGGCCAAAACACTGGTGCAGGTAAAGGATAAATCATCAAACCCCAATTTTATTGCCCTTTGGTTTCGAAGGACTGCTTTGCTACTTGAGTATTAAAGTTTGCCAGTGTGGCAATACTGGTGAAGCATGTGTAGACCAGCCCTTAATGGCAAATCCGGAGCAAAATCATTAATTTGGGAAGACAGCTCCTTTCCAAAAGACAAGTGTCTCCCTGGTGTCTCCTGCAGTCTGGTTCCTGACACCCTGCAGTGTAAGTAGGTCAGAGAACTGCATTTGCACCGTGGTGACATGAGAGCAGGTAAAGGTCTTGTGTTGCAAAGCATCAAACCTAAAGTATCTGCCTCTTGTTCCCCAGATTTTTTCATGGCTATTCACTGTAAATATCAACAACCTGCTTGTGGTGAATGTGGTCTGGAGCATTCTCCTGGGCACAGTCTGTGCAGACAGGTGTTTTCTTTACTTGTTTAGATCCCAATATACCAACACTAAGGATTAAAGCTTTCCAAGAGTTGTGCTCTTGTTCTCTCTATAACTTGTGTGACTATTGTAAAAACACATCAGTTGTCTTTTCTTAATAGTTTATAGATAAGGCAGAGATTTCAAGGATGAAAATATTCCCACAAAATTATGTCTGACTCAGGAAAGCAAGTGGTGTTGGTGGTGGCCAAGTTCTTTATTTGAATTTTCATTTTGTTTGTTGTTTTGTCTAGTTGGGTTTTTAAAAGGGATTATTCCCCTCCTGTAAACTTTCAACTTTAAAATGTAAGAAAACCAAGTTTTCAGACACATGGATTTTTTTTTCAATCTGCTTCTTATCAATCTTAACCATCCCACAGCAGTGCTTTCACAGGGATTTACTATAAGGTCAGAAGTATTGATTGTGTTTTGATTTGTTTTGCTCTTTTAAAATAACAGTAAGTTGGAAGTTCCATCTTAATTTTAACAAGAACTGTGGGCAGTCTTAATTTACCTGTTGGTTTGCTTTTTGCTTGTGTTTTTTTTTATTATTTGAATCTGGTTTTTTGTCATTAGATGTAAATTGTTCCAAGCAGTATCAATACCAGTTCTTGAGCCCATGTTTTCATTTTGAGGATTCACCTTGCTCATATTGCTTATGCAGAAGAGGTACTGGAATTTTTATCCTCATTCTGCCTCATGTAGAGCATTTCAGATGACTCATTAGGATTGTATTCCTTAAGTGGTGTGGAACAGCAGATTCTAAATTTGTCACACAGACAACATCAAAACACAACATCAACCCATTTGTTCTTATGCCACTGGCTCAAGGTGTTGTGTGTGCCAGCAGATTTCCTGACGAGGCACAAGATGTTGGGGTGGATGTTAAGCATTTATAGAACAGTTTTATGTTACTGGAAACAATTGCAACTTACAATCATGATCTCAATTAAAAAATGGAAATTATTGTTTTAAAACGTGTATGGAGTCAAGTTGCTCAAAATTAAATTACTTTAGAAAACAGGAGGAAGAAGTTGCCTTGTTTCATTTCCTCCAGCTCTGTCTTGGCTGTGCTCTGCTCCCAACTCATGGGGGTTTTGGTTGGCTGGGAGGATTATTTCCTTCTAGAGCTTGATGTTCTAGTCTTCCATCTGAATTAAGGAAGAGTGAGGCTGCCTTTTCTGCTGTGGTTTGACAGCTTGGAGTGCTTTTAAAGTAATTAAAATGCTGTCCTCAGTAGGAAGCTGTCACATGCCTGTGTTAGGAGCAGCTGTGCTGCAGCTGGCACATCTCTGCACCTTGGGTTGCTGGTTGCCACTTCCAGCTCTCAGCCACACAAATCAGAGGCTGAATAAATCACCCTGAGGAGGAGTGTGGCAGAAGGAAGGCATTCTGCTTCTGGGATGCTGACAGATTGGAAAGCTTCTGCTTAAGCATAGCTGGTAACTTATTTTCTAAAGTGAAGTTTGATAGAGGGCAAGGGTTAAGTATTTCTCCATGTGCTGCCCATTGTCTTTCTGAACTGGGAGCAAACATGTTTGGAAACTTTCTCATTCTGTCTCTATGTGTTGTGACAGGGGTGCCCAGGCCTCAGTTTGCTGGTGAGGTGTGGGTGCAGGTCACAGCTGGTGCTGGGTGATGCAAGAGGAGATGTGGCTCCTTGCCCTCTGCTTGCACACCTCCTACTTTTCTGTCCTCCTTCAGCTTTCTTTCCATTTGGACTCATGATTTTTTTTTTCCTTAAACTTTTCCAGCCCCAAACCTGGCTATAATGTGTCCTTGTATCATATTTTTCTTCCTCTCGTCCCAACAGCCAGTAGCTGTCCTGCAGTTTTGATGTGAGTGACAAAGAGTACCTCCAGCTGCCTTTGGGAATGGCTCTCTTGGCATAGCTCAGAAGTGCTTGCACTGAAATAAGTAACCTTGTATTTTATTAACCAACAAATTAAAATCATGTGACAGATGGATCACTATTGCTTCCCATGGCAGATGATAGGAACAAAACTTAATCTGTATTTGCATAAGGTGAATGTTTGCCTAGATACGAATGTCTGTAATTTTGAAGCAATTTGATTTGTTCTCGAGGTTATTTTTCTGCTTTGGCTTTGTGTTTTGGCCTTGCATTAGGGCCTAGATCATTTCTTTTCAGCTTACGAACTGTTGATGCCTGAAAAAGTACATAGTAATTAGAACATCTACCCTGATAAGACCCAAAAACTCTGAACAACACTCTCTTGTTACCAGGAGGAGTCAGTGTAAAGTCCACGCAGTAAGGTGATTTAGCTTGGGTGTGTACAGGTGATGCTAAGATGAAAGTTAGTGATAAATTGCATGAGTCCTTTCCCTAATCTCCTCATTAGTGCTGGCATCAACTTATTATGTGCCTTGGACCTGTTCTAAGCCCCACAGTGTGTTGGACACCCCAGGTTCTGTGCAGATACTGCTGTGTATTTGATCATAACAGATACTAACAGGTAGCTGACTCAGGTGAGATCCAGGGATCATCCACCTGACTGTCTTTTCTGCTGAAGGAAGCCAGACACTGTGAGCCTTGATACATTTTATGTTAAATTAAGAGAAAACACCATTTCATCCTAGGAATCAAGGAGTGCCTTTTGTTACAGATCAAGAATCCTAGAACTCAAGTGTAAGTGGAGGAAGTTTGGATAGATGTGAAAATGTGTGTAAAGGAGTCTTTGCTCTGTTAGAAGTGAAAAAGGACCTTGCCTTGTGTGTATATGCTCTGTGGCTTGTTTGGAGCTTGTAGACATGGAAAATGCACACTGCACATGGGCAAGGATGGCTCAGGTTGAGGTACACATTGTATGTTCTGCTGGAAATGCACATTTGGGACAGGAGTTTTCAGCTGACAAGCTGTAAATCAGTGCCTGCTATTGCAGCATGCACTTTAATGGGAGTCACATAGTTTTCGTAATCTCCTTCCAAGTGTTAGGAAATAAACAATTTCCTAACCCACACCACGTTGTTGTTGTTGTTGTTGTTATTTGTGTTGTAACTTGTGCCAGGTGCTGTGCAGACAGGGGGAAGCAGCTCCAGCCCTGGTGCAGTGGCACATGGGCACTGGAGCATCCCTGTCTCTGGGTGCTCTGCAGAGTAGAAAAGGGATGTGAAGACAGGACCCCAAGTGTGATGAACTAAAGGGCTAAGATTACTGCCCTTATTCACACTTAAAAATAGCTCCTTACAGACTAAGGTTTTATTTGGTGTGAGTACAGCTTATTTTGTGAGAAACTTAATTTATTCCAATATGAGTAAGTGAGGCAGAATCTGCCCTTAGCTAAGACCTATTTATGTATTTGCTTAGCATGAGTGTGGATAGCAGGAGGCTGGACACTTTCAGCTTAGCAAAGCCACAGCTTTTCACATTAAGAAACTGATTCTATCTAAAGATATATTCAAATGAATGTTAAAAAGTTTTAAAAGCTTTTATTTTAGTGTGCTGTGGTATAGATGTAGGTCACTATATATACACAGAGGTAGTGAAACAAACTTTCTTGTCTTTATATAATGTATTCTTCGTTGACCAAAATGTGGAAAAATAGGTTTAAAATTATCTTTTATTAGCTCTTGTGGCTGTTTGCACCAGACTGGTGGATGCTGCTCCCTTTTGAGCACTTAAAGTTGTCTCTCATGGTAGAAGTGTTTGCACTGACAGCTGGTGGAAAGCAAAGTGTCTGCTGTGCTATTATTACTTCCTCACCTTTTCCCCTAGCTCCCACCATTCTATTCACAGGCACATCACAGTGCTCCTGGTATGTTTAAAGAAATGGCTTGTAAGTGAAGTGTCCACTGATGTAAATGAATATTTAAAGTTCTGCTGAGCAGCACATGGGCTGTTCCCTGCAACTGTGAGTGCACGGCTTGGTTACAGCCAGGCACAGCATTAGGCTGATAACATCATAAACTACACAAAATGGTAATGCAGTCCAAATGTTTGTGCTGCCAGTGAATATTCTGATCACATCTGCTAACTCTAATTATTTCTTCCTTGGTAAAAAAGGTTTTGGTTTTGTTTTGCTTTGGGTTTTTTTCCACCTTTATCAAAGCAAATTCTTGTGTTTCATCTGTCAGCAAAGCTGCTGTTCTGTTGGAAGGTCTGAGTGAAGTTTTTGAATGCTTGTGATGAATGAGCTGGGATAAAAAATACTTTGGCTCTTTGATGGCCTGGGTAGTTTGCAAGGCTGACAGATTTGTTCAGTTTGGAAATGTGATAAGCAGTATCAGAGGCCGTATCTACATGCTAATTCAAGGGACAGTTTTTCCATCACATTGAAAGTTTTAACATCTCTGCTGTGGCTCGAGAGATCCATGTCCTGAGATTTCAGATTCTTAGGAAACTGAGAGCCAGCAATGCCCAGATTTTGAACTTTCCTCTTTTTTTCTTTTCTCTTCTCTTAGAACAAAATTGAATTACAATCCTCCAAAGGATGATGGCTCAACATACAAGATTGAACTCGAAGGGATATCTGTTGATATCATGAAAGAGATACTAGATTATATCTTCAGTGGGCAGGTATGGTATTATAAAAACCCTAAACCTCACTTGGACTGTTTGGCAAAACAGCTTGAATTTTAATACTGCTATCCTGAAAGATGTTTAAAGCTTTGTGATAAAACTTCTGCAAAGTGGGACTGTGCATATGAAATAGAAGCAGTAGGCTCTGCAGGAGTTTTCTCTGCTCTTCTTGTGCAGCAGGGGAGGACTTTAAAATTTAGAGTTAATATCAAATGCTTGTATTAAAATTATGGCTACCTTCAGTAACCTGCTTTAAAATGGGCAGTGTTTGTCAGCTGTGACAGAGGACTGCTTTGGTAGCCACAGAGATGGAGACCCCATCACTGAGCATTACAGTACACCAGGCACCCTCCCTCCCTGCCCCTTGTGCCCACCTCTCTGGCCTCTTGTCAGATCTGCCTACCAGGAGCCTTAGCAGGAATTAAAGTTGGTGTGTCCAGTTTATTTGGAACCAGACTGAGATTGCTGAATGAGTTTAGCTTTCAGCAGAAAAAGAAAAGGCAGATTTGGCTTGAAATTAATTCTTGCATGTGTGTTTAAAAAAATTATTTATTTATTACAGCAAAACTCATTTAGGTTCCTGGATGAGATGAGCAATTTTATGGTTGGTTACTTCACGAACTTATCAAAATTCCTGCTCCACACCTTCTGTCAAGCAAATGCCTTTCCAGACCTGTGTTAATTAATAAATGGTTAGCATATCAGTTTCTCCTAATTTTTACACTGGCATTAATACTCCATTTTTCAGCCACTGAGAATGAGTGTAATGAATGCAGGCATGTCATGGAACAAATGAGTGATAGTAGCTGTAACTTCTAAATTAATTCTTGCAGATCAGGCTAAATGAAGAAACTATCCAAGATGTGGTACAGGCAGCTGATCTCCTGCTGCTTACAGACTTAAAAACTCTCTGCTGTGAGTTTTTAGAAGGTTGCATAGCTGCTGAGAACTGTATTGGTATTCGGGACTTTGCACTGCACTATTGTTTGCATCATGTTCACTACCTTGCCTCAGAGTATCTGGAAACTCACTTTCGAGATGTCAGCAGCACAGAGGAATTCTTGGAACTGACTCCTCAAAAACTGAAAGAAGTGCTGTCGATGGAAAAGCTCAATGTTGGAAACGAAAGATACGTCTTTGAAGCGGTGATTAGGTGGATTTCTCATGATTCAGAATCCAGAAAGGTCAGGACATCCAAATGTTTGTATTTTGAATGTGGCGCAAATCGGAGTGTTCATTCTAATCAGTGGGAACTTGAAATAGATCTGTTTCTTTCAGGACTAATCTTATAGAAGTTACTGAATTTTGCCTGAAATGCAGACCATGGGATTGCAGTAAAAGGGTGAAAGCTATGTTGATGATATATCATCTACTGCCTTTATTATTTAATAGACATTAAGATAAAAAGCACCATTTTGACATTTGCTGATAGAATGTTGTTTACATGGTGAGAAAGCAAGTAGCACCTTTATAGAGAAACTTTGAGGACCCAATGCATTTTCTTACTAACACCGTGTTACATAGTTTATTACTTGCCAGTATCACCAACTCTCAAGTATTTGCTAAACACAGAAGCATCTGCACATCCAGGTGCCTCTGTGCTGGGGGTGATTCTGTGTCCCTGCTGCCTCCCCAGGTCCACATGAAGGATGTCATGTCAGCAGTGTGGGTGTCGGGTCTGGACGCAGCCTACCTGCGCGAGCAGATGATGAGCGAGCCGCTGGTCCGCGAGATCGTCAAGGAGTGCAACAACATCCCCCTGACACCCCCGCAGCAGGGAGAGGCCATGCTGGCCTCCTTCAAGCCCCGGGGCTACTCCGAGTGCATCGTGACTGTTGGGGGGGAAGAGAGAGTGTAAGTGTGCAGTGGCATTGCAGCTGGTCCCAGTGGCAGCACTCAGTGCGCTCTGAAAACACAGAGTGCAGAGAACATGTGCACCTATTGCTTGTTACTCTACCATTTGAGTTTGTTTTCGGTTGGTCAGACACACCTAAAATACCTTTGGGGATGATTCAGCAATAAATAGTTATTTTGTTTCTGACATTCAAAGTGTAGTAAACTTAAGAGTAGGATTGTTTGTTCAGTAAGTGTTCACTGTTTTTTTTTTTTAACTGAATAGACTTAAACACAGAATCATTTTTGATGATCTGAAAAGCATCTATAACAAAACTTAGAAGTAATGAACATGTGCTTTAAACTGTTTTGTTTATAATAGAGGTGGTTCCAAAAAAAAGTCATTATTGGTGCATCTGAGATAAGGTGAAAATTCCTGTTCTGCACAATAATCCTTTTCTTTTCTTGAGTACTCCCTGCAGCAGAAGGGAGGGTTCTGTCCTGTTTAAATAAATTTAGCATTTGGATGTTAGCTCTTTATAGAAGGTAATAAACCACTCAGATAACATTTTGCATATCAGTTTGTGAATCACTTTACTCACTCAGACATTACTAGTACTCTCTATCAGTTCTTCTTAGCTCGTTCAAAGTTCATAAAAAAGGTTAAAGGCAGATACAGTAGGAATGAAGTGAATCAGCTTTTTATGTCTCCAAGTCTGTACAAACTCGATTTACATTTTTGGTTTGGGGGTCTTCTCCTTACCAGGGAAATGCCACGTGATGAATATACAGAAAAACAAGAACAAGCAAGCTTTGGACATGAGGTGTTAACAGTGAACTCGTAAAACTCTGTCTGTCTTTCTGTTTCTGTTTGTTCCCTCCCCACCCTGTGTTCAGATCACGGAAACCAACCTCAGTGATGCGGTGTATGTGTCCTCTTTATGATCCCAATAGACAGCTCTGGATTGAACTTGCTCCTATGAGTATTCCAAGGATCAATCATGGAGTATTGTCAGCAGGTAAAGGGGAACTTTGTCTTTGTAAAGTCAATGTTATGAAAACTTACCAGTGCCTCAAAATCTGAGATACAACTTATAATAATATGTTTTCTTCAATACTGACTGCACTGGGGTTATTTCATGCTTCCCCTTTGTCTGCCCAAAACTGTACTTGATTCTGTGAAAATCCCTGCCATCTGAGTGTCTTAAAATCACTATTCCTGCAACATTTTGTGGGAATCTGCTACATCTGTCTCTCCAGGAGTATTTCATGTTTTAAGTAAATTCTAGTTGCTGCATCACTGAATATGTTGAAGGGTATCTGCAGGGGTAGACTTGAGTCAGATGTAACTGTGTGCTTTTCCTTCTCCAGTCCAGAGTCTGACCTGTGACTGGTCTGGATCTCTTGGTGAATTCCAGAATACAGCTCACCAGTCATGTTTTGCTCAGTGTGCAGGTGTGAGTCCTCTTCTTGAGATTCCTGTTCTTAAGATCTTGTTACATTTTGTTTTACAGAAGGATTTTTATTTGTGCTTGGTGGTCAGGATGAAAACAAGGGAACGCTAAGCTCTGGAGAGAAATATGATCCAGACACCAATTCATGGAGTTCCTTACCACCAATGCATGAGGCAAGATCTCTATCTAACTGTTGGGATTTAAGTTTTTACTTTGGCAAAATGTTCCTTTTCTTCTGCAAAATTTTATTCTGAATCTCCAGTCGCTTGCATCTTACACATTCAAAATCATGCTCCAGACTGACTTCTGTTTATATCCTGTTGTTCTTGTGGTCTGATGCTGACTGCTGGATCTGGAAAAACTAAACAATTGGTGAAGAGCTAACTGTAAGATGAACTACAAAATTTCAGGAGTTTCATAATGAATCAGTCCTCTAGTATACTTAATGTTCTGCGTATACTGGCCTTCTAAAACAAGAGACCTCTGAGATGGACAAAGGGATCGGACTGTGCAGAAAAGATGGACAGAGGACTGGCCAACATACAGAACTTGGCTTGCACAGACATATTTAGGTTTGGTTTGAGTTAATGCTTCCTTCTTCATAATTACATTCCATCAAAAAGTAACAGTTTGTTATTTGTAAACATATATCCTTAATACACCTGTGTTACCTTTGTAAATCAGCACAGGGTGTTTATTAAGAAGTTGTTTACCACAGGATTTTCCTCTTTGCAATCTGGTTGACAAAGGCATGTAGATTTGGCTACAATGTTAGTTATGATGCATTAAGTTTCCTGCTTGTGATATGTTTGCTGTGAGACTGAGGGGTAGCTGGGCTCATACATACAAAATAGAGGAGCTGCCTTTGCAGAGAGAATGGGTCCAGGCTTTGCTGCTATAGGGACCTGAAAGCAACAGCTTCATTGCAGAGACCACCACTGTGGGAACTGAAATATGGCCAACTCTGTTCTTAGATTTCTGTGTGGTCTCTTTGGCTTCTGCTGCTCTGCTTTTTTTTTTTGCTTTTTTTTTTCTTTTGATACCCTTTGTTTTGTTTAGTCAATTAAATTAATAATCTTATGTTGGTGTTTAGGACTTCACCATTAAAAAAAGCCCAAAACAAAACAAAAGCCAGGCATAACACCAATAGCACTTTGAAGACAGATACTCTGAAAAATAAGATTGTATTCATTTTTTTACAATGGCAGTTATGTTTTTCAATGTTGACTTTATTGATTTTCTTTAGGCACGACACAATTTTGGTGTGGTAGAGATTGATGGGATTCTGTATATTCTGGGAGGTGAGGATGGTGAAAGAGAGCTGATCTCTATGGAGAGCTATGATATTTATAGCCGGACCTGGACCAAGCAGCCAGACTTGACCATGGTTAGAAAGGTAAAAACTACACCCTATATTACTGTGTTGCTTCTTGTTAAACTGTCAATGCAGATATATGTATGTATGTATATATATATGTATATTTTAATCTTTTAGTTCAAGTAGAAGCTGTAGCAAATACCTCAAAATGAAATGAGAGTGAGCAGCTTTTCTCTTTATACACCAAAACAAAACTGAGCATTTTTATGCCTTGCATTGTTTGACACGTAGTACAGACAACCCAAATGCCTCTGTGTGTGTGTGTAGACAGCTTTGAGCTCTCAATACTGTGCATTTGTGTGTCATTTTAGATATATTTTTCTTTTTTTCCATAAGATTGGCTGCTATGCAGCTATGAAGAAGAAAATCTATGCAATGGGTGGAGGCTCCTATGGAAAACTCTTTGAATCTGTGGAATGTTACGACCCCAGGACTCAGCAGTGGACAGCAATCTGTCCTCTCAAAGAGAGGAGGTGAGGGAAAATGGAATGGGGGGACTAGATTGCTTTTCCAACCCTCTGATGGGAGGAAAGTGTCCTTTTACTGATGAATCTGTGAAGATGGCCTATGAATCTCACCAGGTCTTTCTGAGTCATTGTGGCCTGCAGTTAACATGTGGCTGAGTAAAGCCAAGCATCCAAGCAATAAATACAAATTTTGTAGAAACATAGCCCTGATGTTACGAGCAATAGTTTCCTGATGCAAAATGAAAACTAGAAATTATAGTTCAATTGGAACTTCATAATATTTTTAGGGAGAAATATTTCTACTGCTTTTTTCTTTCGTGATCTGAATTAGGTGCTTATGATTAATATCCATGACTCATCTTGTTGGATATTTAAGGCATCTGTGCGTATAAATAAATAAAAGAGTAAAAGATGAAGAAAGTTCAGATGGGTATCCAAAAGGGTTTTGACACATTGCATTAATGTTTTTGCCTCGTTTGGGTTTTCAGATTTGGGGCAGTGGCCTGTGGAGTTGCCTCTGAGCTTTATGTGTTTGGTGGGGTCAGGAGTCGTGACGACAGCCAAGCCAGTGAGATGGTGACATGCAAATCAGAATTTTACCACGATGAGTTTAAAAGGTAACCGACTGCAGCTCTAAACATAGAAAATAACTTGCCACCCAGTCATCTGCCTGTTCCCTCACCCCTTATTCCTGCACTCCAAAGCACATGAGGTCTGTTGCTCACTGCATTTTTTGTGACCCGCTGTGGCTGTTACTGAAGGCCCATCCACTCCACTTTTCCCTCTAACATGCCAAGCCTAAAGCCCTGGAGCCACTGTGTGAGTCTTGAGTGCCCCTGGAGAGAAACACCTTGGTCACACAGGGAGTTTGTGGTTCTTCCCCTGCACTCTGCAATTTCCCCAAGTGCAGGGTACTGCTGCCCCCACCCCTGCTCGTGCCCACAGCTCCCTGTTGAGTGCTCATTACGGGTCTTTTCCAACCTGAATGATTGCATGGTTCTATGGAGGAATGTATATATGTACAGGGATATCTCTTCATGATCCAATCCTGTCTCCAAAGATTTGCAGCTTAGGGAATTCCTAAACTAAAGAGAGAGAAGAAATTTCATGCGTTTCTGTTCCAAGCATTTATAGCTGATGGCACCCATGTAGGCTTTTGCACAGGAAAGACACTATGGATGCTACACATCCCACAGCCTCACCTTCTGTTTGTTTTGAATTTGCTTCTGATTACTTAATTTGTTATCATGTTGTTATCATGTTCTGTTTGTTACTTGCTTCTGATGACTTCATTTGGCAGTGGGATCCACCTTACTCTATGTGGTAACCATTTAAATTGTTACCTTACAGTGAATTTTTTGTTTAGTCATCTTATTCTTGACTCATAAGTGATAAGCTTGGTTCCTCCAGTGACTTTTTTCTTGCATATAACTGTAAATTGGATTATTCTTCTTTCATAAATTAAATTTTAAAAAGACTTTGTGGTCAGATGTTTCAAGGCTTGTTGACAATTGAAGGAGATTAGCATGTCTTTATTAGAAGATCAAGACTGATTTATGACAGTGACCTGTATAAAACAACACAAAAATAGAAATGTAGATGTAAATTCATTATATAATTTTCTTGCAAGATATGGTTGTAAAGAGACTTTAATTTCTGTATGAAGAGGTCTCCTCTGTTGTTCAAAGTGATGTCTAAACTAGCTATAATCAAATGAAGCTGAAGAAAAACATCCTTTAAATTGGTTAAAGGAAGCAGACAGATCAGAGAGGCTGTTGCTGCTGATGCTCCCTTAGTGTTTGCTAGGGAACACTTCTGGAGGCTGGGGAAATGGTAGAAGTTTATTAATGTTTGCAAGAGGTTTTTGAAAGGGAAAGACCTGTGGAAAGAAGTGCTCCCCTCTCTCCTACTTGCTATTTTCAGCTGATGTACTTGAAATATTTCCAGCCTGATTCTGTTCTTCAGAAGTTACAGCAGTGGCTGCAAACCTGTTTCACAGGTTGGTGCAGGTTGAGTTTCCATGAAGTGGAGTTTGGGGAGCTGGGAGGGCCCAGCCTGGGTGCTGCAGGTGAGTCCGTGGTGCCACCTGCTGACTGCAGCAGCCACACCTGCCACACTGGGATGGATTTGGGCTTTGCTTGGGATCCCTGAAGCCTTGCAGGATTCCAGTGGAATCCTGAATAACCCAGTGGTAATTTCAGCTGCCCCAGTTGCTCTGAGTGCTGGGTGTGTGGTCTGAGGGCTGTGCTGGCACGGGGCAGGGGAAGCAGCAGAGGTGGAGCTGATGGAGGAGGCACATGGGGAGGGCAGCTGAGATACCAGGCTTTGCCTTTCTGCTCTGCCACTGCCCAGTCTGGGCACAGGTTGTGGATGTTCCTTTGGAGACTGGGGACCAGGGAAGGCTGGGATGGTGGCAGCTGCTGCCTGGGGATGGTACTGCCTGGGTTTGGAAGCCTCAGCTCAGCCCAGGGGTGCTGTAGCCAGAAGAGGGTGCAGTGTCTCTGTGTTATGTTCCAGCACTCAGCTCCAGGGTCTGTCAGTTATCCCAGGTTTCAGTTCCCTCAGAGATCAGTGTAGCAGATCAGTTCTAGCAGTCTCAAATCAAAATTACCAGTGACTATTTTAATAGTTACATGCCAATACTGCATAGTTTATAATGAGCTGTGGGCTTTTCCAGCTGTTTTTAAGTAAGTGCAGAGCTCTCTGTGGATGGAGAGAACTCTCTGGACTGTGAGTTCAGCCATGGGATGGTGTTGGTTATGGGGTACATGCAGCAGTGCACACTTGTGTCATCTGCACAGATTTCCATGTGTGCCTCAGGCCTCATTGCCAGAGCACAGGGTCGAGCATCACCACAGTCACCCAGAGCCTGAGTGCCTGAGTTACAGGTTTTACTCTAGTGTGAATGTCTAAAGATGTACTCACATTGGTATATAAACATATTAATTCATGTAAGCTGCCATAATTCTGGCTTGAATTGGATTAAAGGACTGAACTTGTTTAATATTGTTTACTTTGACAGTAACTTACTCCAAAATAACTCACAGTGCAGAGTCTTTTAAAATTGTTATTCTTAACCATGACGCAGACTTCTCAAAGACTGGGGATATGCTGAGATCTTCACACTAGCAAAAAAATAAACATTGAGACTCCTGTTAAGCTGTGCTGTATAAACAAGTAATAAAATAAATGAAGTGAGACAGAATAGTAGCATCCATATGAAATATGAACAGGGTAATGTAGGAAATCATTCTCATACTTGAAGTGCTGCTGTAACTGAGATTTTTCAGTTAATAAATGTTTTGTCAGCCTGTCCTGAGAGTCATGTGCATGAGTGGATTTAAGTGAACCCAAAGATAGAAAAAGCTGTATGTCAGACTGCAGGGTTTTTGCAGGATGTAGATTTTTTTTCAAAGGCTGTAGATTGAGCTTTGTGTGCATTGTATCCTGTTTTTTTAAATATCGATCAAGCTAAAAACAGATTTAATGAATGTGAAAATGGAAGATGGAAATGTGAAGGTATCCTTCACTCAGTGATCCGGTGTTGGTCTACTCCATAAAAAGCAGGAAGTTTTAGATACATACTCAAGACCTTGATGGGTCAGACTTCCTTTCTATCAGAGTTAATAATTTAAAGTACACCTTTTGCACCATGTAGGTGAGTGGAGAATTGGACGATGTCTGTACACACTTGGGTTTTTTCTTTTCAATGTGGATGGTTGGAAATATTTAATAAAGCCCAAACTGACTTTAGGATTCTTTGCAAGATCTGCTGGTGTATGGCCACTGCTGCCTTTCCCTGGTGGTCTGTAAGTGGTGTAGAATGTCTTCCTTCTTTTCATGATTTAAAAAAGAATTACAAAAATTTGCAGGTATTAAGGGGGATAAAAGTGATAGATAATTTTAAGTTAAGTAAGAATAGTAAGTACTTTGGTAAAATATCCTTTACAATGTTCTTTTTGCTACTGGAACGTCATAAAAATAAGGAAGAGCTTTCAGCAATATGTAACTAGTGAACTAAATAGTCTTGTAACATACTATGTGTAATTAGCAACATTCTTCCAGTCAGTGTGCAGGAATTTCATTAAAAGCAAGTGCTTATGCAAATATAATGAGGACAAACACTGACTGATAGCACTGTCAGATGAGAGGAACATGGATTTTCATTCGTTTCTAGGCTTCCTTTCTCAGCTGGAGTGATCTTGAGGTGACGTGTCTGGAATATGTTGGTTCTGTATCACATTTTTATTTACTTCCCAGTTGGAAATAAAGCAGTCACCCCCATCCCACTCGTTGATTACAGCAGTGGGGATGGATCACTCTAAGACTGAAAAAAATCAGGATTCCTTCCCTTCTTTTTTTAAATTGGATGGAAGCCTGTTCCAGTTTTAGAGCCATCACTTCTGCCCGTGGTTGCAGCAGGACTTGCCTTCCCCCTGCTCCTCTTGGACTCGGTTTGAGTGGAGCCATCCCAGGGAAGTACGCAAGAGTTCTGTTCCAAGGACTGTTTTCAGATTCCTGAAGATTGTGAGTTTTTGGTCATGGTGTTTTTTCCATACTGTTCAAACAGCAGGCACAACCCACATTAAGCTGGAGCTTAGTCAAATTCTGATGAAACGTGACCCCTTGCCCTTCCTGTCTTTGTTCCTTCCTAGTTTTAACTGCTAAAGCTGCTGTGAGTGTTCCTGAAAAGTGGTGCCTGTTTTTTAAAGTATTCACGTTGAGAAAGCCTGAGGATGAATTTTCACAAGCAGCTACAGATACTTTAATATTGTCCTTTGGTGATGCACAGTAGGAAAATGCTTGGGTCTCACCCTGTGGGTTTAGGTTTTTTCTAATTTAAACTCCAAAACCCGGAGTATCTAGTGCAGATGAACTCCTGATTTGAGTTTTTTCCCTTCTTTAACCTGGTCCTATAGTTAGAATTAAAAAAAAAAAAAATCCAGTCTTCCTTCTGCATTTCTCTGCCACTTACTCAGTTTTCAGAATTCTAGGTCACTTGCTACTAAAAAGCAGTGAAAATACTGTGCCCTCCTCCTACAGTAGGGGAAGGAAGCTAATGAAATACGGTGCAAGTTGTTTTGATCTGTGAGAATTTCTGAATCAGTGTAGAGAACTTCTGCTTTTCTCTCCTTACTTCATCTGTCCTCTTCTGTGACAGCTACAAACCATTTCCTTGCTTTGCACAGAACGTTAATCCTTCAGTGTACAGCACAGACAAAATAATGGACAGCTAATCCTTTCATTTGCCCTTTAAAAATTGATTTCTGTCTCCAAGATAATTGATATGGAGCAGCATCTCCTTCAGTACCAGGAGAGTGGTTTACTTCTGAATCAGGAGTTC
This sequence comes from Rhabdornis inornatus, assembly GCA_013397075.1. NCBI lineage: Eukaryota > Metazoa > Chordata > Aves > Passeriformes > Rhabdornithidae > Rhabdornis > Rhabdornis inornatus. Next base: position 962,513 of record VWZS01006029.1, on the reverse strand, counting down.
AGATGATGCAGAATTTTCAAAGATCAGCAGTATCTGGGAGGGCATTTTCTAACTTTTTCCTTCAAATTAACTTGGTATGGCCATGAAAATATATGGGATGATTTTCAAAGGTTTCTCAGACCTTCGTGTTCTCTGTAAATTATTTAATAAAAAGTGCAGGAGCAGTCCCCTAAAATGGATGTGATTTCTACATCTCAGGGTCTGTACATGGTAGCTGTGACAGCATCTGCAAAGGTGCAGCAGCATTTTGTAGGAATTTGTTTCAGAACCACAGAGAGGATGCTGGTAACTCTTGGACCTCTTTATAAACCAGCATCCCATGTGGATGAGGAGTACATCCTTACCTGCTTTCCAAAGGCTTCAACACAGAAAACTGCTTTTCACTTGGTAGAAAGATCAGGCCGTGCTTACAGTGAACACAGAGTAATTGTAAGATTACTGTAGGAGCTGGAAAGGGATTGAAAAGAGCCTGATACGTGATTGGGAAGGTCTGTGGCAATCCAAGATAAAGGACATTTCTTTTCCAAATTCCACTACCACTTTGATTTCCAGCCTTCTATCCTTTGTTTGAAGTTAAGCATTGCCAAGTGCTGCATTCTTCATAGCAGGCAAGGATTTATTGTGTCTGATAAAGCACTATTAAAGAAGTTGAAGAATTATATGGGGGAGACTGCTTAATAACAAGGTTCTGCTATAGCAATTTGTTATTTCCCTTACTATGGACCATTAATACTTGTATGTGTTTATTTTAAAGACAATTTAAAGACAAAGCTGCCTAAAATTTTCTCTGTAGGGAAGATTGACTGGCATAGCTGTTGTTGGCTCTCTAACATGCCTGCTGTCTTTCAGAAGGTCACACTGGGTGGCTGCAAGAAGAATTTATTATAGGTAGATTACACAGATGAGTGAAGCAATTCTGAAATTAAGCAACTTCAGGATACAGCAGTACTAGCTGCTTTTCTTGGCTGGAAGAAACCAGGACTGTCCCAAACTCTACAATGTTCCCTTTACGTAACAAATTGATGTGTACACTCTGCTTTTGAGTCAAATATTACAGCTGCAAAAAGACTCCGGATTATTTTTTAAAATATGCTTACTAAAAATCAAATCCTGTTTTTTTAATTGTTATTTTTACAGGTGGATTTATCTAAATGACCAGAACCTATGTATCCCAACTAGCTCTTCTTTTGTGTATGGAGCTGTGCCCATCGGAGCCAGCATATACGTGATTGGAGATCTCGATACAGGTCAGGACCAGGACTAAAAACCTCTTTATGCTCATTTCCTTCCAGCATTTTGAATACTTGGCACTGATGAGACTGAACATTTTAAGAATAAGAGGCTGGGACACTGTTGTGTCACTGTGGGTCAGGGGGATTATGCTGGATATAAAGAAACACACAGGTAGGAGTTAGAATTCTTCAGTAACGAGTTCAGTGCTATGAGCATTGGGTTGATTTGGTTGATTAGTTTGAAGACCACAAGAGGTCAAGACTTAAGAGTGTGTTGCTGCTTTTATCTAAATGTAAGAAGACCTGTTAGTGCCTGAGGTTGTAGTTCCTGTCTTTGCAGTGGGAAACAGGCAATTCTGCATTCTAGGGGCGTCGTCCAGTGGTTCATATGGATGTGGTAGTGACTCTTGGCTCTCAATCCCAACCAAATAGATGTGTGCTATCAAACGTACTCAGTTCTCAGCTGCCAGCCTCTGGCCATGCTCTGTAAAAGAGATTTGGAAGACCTTTGTGGCCACGTGTACGTATATGAGTGTGTAGCAGGGCCTCCTCCAAAATATAAGCAAACAAAATTCCAAGTTTGGTGGGTTTAAGTAGGTCAGAAATGTTGTAGTAGTTCCCTTTTGATGATAACTTTGACTACCTGCCCGGACACTACGTTCCTGTACATGCTCTCGTTCACGTGTTTACCTTACTAGGGTTAACCGTGGTGGCAGCTGCAGTGAGTTCTAAGCACTTGACCTCTTTTCTCGTTGGTGCAGGTACAAACTATGACTATGTTAGGGAGTTCAAGAGAAGCACGGGCACGTGGCAGCGCACGAAGCCGCTGTTCCCGTCGGACCTGCGGCGGACGGGCTGCGCGGCGCTGCGCATCGCCAACTGCAAACTCTTCCGTCTGCAGCTGCAGCAGGGATTGTTCCGCATCCGCGTTCCTTCCCCGTGACCCCCGCGCTGCCCGGGGAGGAGACTGGAAGAGTTCTGTGCAGCGCACCATAATCTAGCTCTATTTAAAGGAAAAGCTGAGAAATTACAGCTGAAAACTTACACTGTATGCTGTGCTTTGGTATGGTAACTGTTTTTGTTTTAAATGCTTACAAAGCTTGAGTCTCAGTACTTGTTTCGGGAACAAATAACTTAAGTACACATTAAAAAGAAGAGAAGGGGGAAAATAAAAGGGGAGATCGAGGAAACACCTTCAGTCGTAACCATTTGGAGTTTAAACCGTGTTATTGAAGGAGGATTTTTGTGTCTGAAACTGGTGGGAATCAGTTTCCTTTGGCAAAGCTTATTGAAAAGAAAAAAAAAAAAAAAAAAAAAGATTTCAGGTGCGTTTCCCCTGCGGGGAACTGATATGAATCCTTGTGCTATCTGGAACTGGATAGCTGTAATACAGAAGCTACATGATAACCAACCTCCCTGGTGTGCTGCTGCTGGAGCATGAGGCCACAGGAGGTGTTGGTCACTGCACCTTTTATTTCTAGTGCTTTCTCAAAAGATAAGGTCTGTGCCTAAAAAATGGTGGAGGCGTGTACATAGGGTTTTTCATTCATTTGCAATGGATTCATTCCAACAAATATTTTTAATATCTATATATATATATATATAATGGACTAATCTGAAATGGATACACCCCAGAAAATGGATACAGTATACCACAAAGAAGTAAACTGTTTTTTTCTATGCTGTCATTCAAGTAGCCTGATGAACTGGTCTGGACGTGGGTGATGTGCACTTCTGGGTGGGCTTTGGTGGCTGTTTTCCTTGAAGTGAAAAGGGAAGACATGTTTGGAACAGTTAGTGATGATTGCTGCTTTTGGTAAGAGCAAAAGGACAAATTAAGTAGATTGTGTTCCTTTTTACTTCGGATTGCTTGCAAGCTAAGAATGGTTTTTAGGACTGAGGATTGTAGAAAGGTGCAGTTTATATCTCTTAGAACAAAGGTGAAATATGACAAGGATATATTTATTTTGCAGAAAACATGGGTTTTGGACTAAGAGTTAAGGAAAATTTGTACAGTGACTTTAAATTGGGATCAAAAGTTGGTTTACTAATGATTTCTGTGCTACAGTACAGTCTTGTTTACTGCTGTCTGACTTTGAAAGCTGGGTTTTGTGGTGTGGTTGTAGTGAAGAACTTAGTATCTCGCATTTTATTTCTTACTAAGCCTTGTTCACATCAGTAGTGATATTTAATTGACTTTTGTTTGTAGTCAAGATCAGCTGGTAGAACAGTTTTACCTCAATTTTTGATTTCATTGTTGTTGTGATGGGTGGGACATAACCTGTATTTATTTAGGAGGAATAAAATGGGAGAGATGGAAAATAGAAATAATACCACCTGCCCTTCAGAAAAAGAGACTTTGTACAACCAGTATTATAACTACATACAAGAATTTCCACTCTGCAACTTTGTGGACCTCAGACAAGCCAAACTCTGCCCTCAGTTCCGTTAGTGTAAACCTTTGTCATCTTTATTGAAATCATCTTACGTATGTTGGAATATGATCCCAAACTAGTTCAAAATATTGGTATTTCACTAAATAGTCCTTGAAAAGCCACTCTGAAACTTACTTCTGCTCAGTCCTTCCATAGCACTGATGTGGGGTAGGAATTACTCTGATTCCTGAGCAGAGGAGTGTGGGGGAAAGGGCAGCAGCCAATCTATTGACCTTTTTTTTTTTTAACAATGCTGAAGTCTGCAAAACTTGAACTATATACATTGATTTTCTGACCTATGTTAGTTGGCATATTAAAAAGTTTATATATTTATGCATTGCAGTAAACTTGGTGTGTATATATATGTCTTTAGATTTTAAATTTATATATAATGCTTTACTACAGAAATGTGAACCACTATTTCCATCCTTGGCTGTCTTGTGAAATAAATCAAGTGCTGTTAGTTTATCTGTAAAACTTCCCTTTTTTGAAAAATTTTACATGGATCAATTTTTTTTCCTCAGACAAAGTGCCAAGATCCCATATTCAAAAGTGATGAATGTCCCTAAGTATCTGTTTCACTTTTGAGCTCAGTTTTCTAAGTGGCTTGGAAAACTTCCGAAAATGTTATTCAGAACGTTGCCAGCTGCTATCTCCCGAGTCCCTGTAGCTCCCCAGTACACTTGAGGGCATTCAGCATCCAGAAAACGTAAGTGATAAATGCACATGGTAAATCCAAGTAAATACTCTAGCAGTGTTTTGCAGTTCAAGTTACTGAACCAAATGTTTACACTTAGAGTAGGATTAACACTAGGTGTTCTTAGTTTGTTTTTTTAAAAAGGAAACATAAATAAAACAAACAAATCTGCTGGTGACTGGAGCATGTTGTGAATGCACTCAGTGAGATTTGACCAAGAAGTTTAAGCCTCTGTACCTGAACCAGTCACAAACTGAATTTCTGAGCACATTGTACTTGTGTCATGTTCCATGTGGCTGGGGACCAAGTCTGCAGGGATGCTCTCCAGGGGTTTTGGGTGCATGCTCAAGATTTAGGCACTCCTGAGATCTCAAAACTGGCTTCCTAGGCCTTGCCTAAGGGGATGGGACTATTCCCCATCTTCATTGTCTGTGGGACTGATCCAGGAGCTGTTCTAGCCCCTGTGTGTGCAGGAGGGAAGGGATGCGTCTTCTGGGGTCTGACTCCTGTCTGTCTGTCTGTCTGTCCAGCTCTGCTCTCTGAATGCATCCCTTGGATTGTGCAATAACCAGGTTTGATTTCCCTCTGAATTTAGAGCAATGCTTTGAAGCCAAGGCTCCCTTTCTCCAGGGATTGTACTGGTGATGGTATAGGAGTGAAGAGGCAGAGCTGACCTCTGACTTCCTCTTTTCAGAGGGATAGTTAACTTCAGAAGGAGGGAGGCTGTGATGATACCAGAGGTGCTGAGAGGAGGGAGGTCACCAGTTTGCTGAGTGTGTTGAACATATACAAACAGCTGTAGATTGAACTGGGTTCACTGGTAAATGCCACCCCTCAGCTGTCCCTGCTGTCCTGGCACTCTGTACCCCTGCACATGATGGCTGAGCCACAGGGGAAAACAACTCAGGAGTTTTTCTGAGTTGCAGTCCAGGGGTTTTAGGTGGTTTGGCAGTTTAGAAACTTGTTTAAGTTGTCCTTGCTTGGCACAGTGGCCTTAATTCTTCCCAGCTCATGAGTTGGCACTGACATTCAGCCAGGTCCTCCACAGGTGACAGTTTGAATGTGTGTCCTGGCCAGCTGTTCCTGCAGGATGAGGACTGGCTGGGCCACCTTGAGCTTGAGGCACTTGGGCTGGGCCTCTGCATCCTTTTTCCTTTCCCTGCTGAGGAATTGGACAAGCCCTAGCTACTGAAATCAGAAAATCACCAAATACAGGGTAGGAATTGTAGAAGATGGGACGAATGGTGGCTTTTTTCACCCCTCACTCCATCTCTTCCCACAATTCCCCCAAGAAAAGTTTCTCCATCTTTTTTTTTTTTCATGTACCACAGATAATTTTGGAAAAATTTTGGAATTGTTAATTTTAGGGGAAGAGTGGGGGAAAGATATATGCTACTGTAAGCACACAGTAGTGTCCTCTGTGCTTGTTTTACACTTGTACTCTTGTGGCTGCTCTGCACAGCAGAGAGGGATTACAGAAGCAAAGGTGTAAAGTGCTGTTGCTCTCATAAAATAAATCCCTTAAGTTTCTGAGGGAGGCACATGCCTGGCCTGGCTCTGTTCCTTACCTGGCCTTGACAGATGCTCGTATTCCTAAAGAGTCAGGATTGGATTTCAGATCCTCTTCCTTTCTGGTTGTATAACCTGAAGAAGAGCTATCCTGAAGAGTCTTCTGTTTTGCTGTACCATAGCAAGATCTGGTTGTTCTTAAATATTTTGTCAGCTAGTTCTTAAACTTCAGTTATTGTGAAAGTGCTGTGTCAACCCCGCTGTTTCTGGTCAAGTGAATTTCTGTAGCTTTGAGGGTACTTCATCTTTAAATTGAAGGTAAATTAATATGAAATTATACAAAAGGACAGAGGTGAATCTGAAACCCAAAGAAGCTCAAAATCAGCTTGCTGATAGCTGTGGGCAGGCTGTGTCCCTGGTGTTTGCACAGCACGTGCCTGGCACACAGCCTGCCTTCAGGAGCAGAGATCTTGATGAAATTTAGAGGTTTTTATCAAAGCTACTGAATTGCCTGGCTTATGAAATCCCCCTCCAGAAGACACCAGGCAGCTTGGTTGCTTTGCAATATTTCTGGTGCCTGCATGACTCAGTAAATGCACAAGTACAGGAGTGAGGGGTTTGGGGGAGTTTTTCCCTGTTTTAACTGCAGTTTCTCTGTTTGTTCCATAAGTGCTGTGGCCATGCAGCCTGCATGGGCTCTGCTACCATGCATGTGCCATGCAGAGTGGAGGATGCAATAACAAATGCAAGTTGTTACAAGTGCCAAAATTTGGGTTCTCCTGTGTATAACAATAATTCAACTGTTCTAAAATACAGAGATGCTTAAAATTCACTGTGTTCCAAAAAAGAGCAGTGTTTTTTTTTAATGAATGCTATTGAAAGCAATGTAAATCTACTTTTTTTAAAATACTGTTCTGCAGGTTTGTGTTACTCTTCACAGCTACCTTGAGTATCACTTCATGTGATGGAAATGGACACTTTGCTCTTTATTAGAGCACTGGTGCCATGCAAGCATATAATAAAAGGCAGCTGACAACAGGCTTTAAAGTATTTAAAATTATAACTGTTTAGATTAAGTGCAATTTGTTTGCATTAATCGACCTGCAGAAAGGAAGCTGTGCCTCAGGAAATGTTGCTGTGCCCAGGGACACAGGCAGACTGAGCATTGTAACTAAGGTGTGGTTTGGTGCCACTCACAGGGCTGCTTTCCAAGGAATTATATTTAATTTAGTGTTAAATGGCTCCTTTCTGCCTCTAATTTAGCACTGAGGATTTGGGGGTTGTGTTCCCTTTAGCTCTTTGGAGTACTTAAACGACTGCTTCAGGTAGGTGGGAGGGGTGTTAATTGCATCCGTGTTTGTAGAAGCTGCTATTTCCATCTTCCCAAAGGAGTATTTCCTTTTCCCGTTTAGGACTGAGTGCAGGCCTGCGTTTCAGTTGTCACTGCTGCAGCCTTTTGACATTTGCCATTTTCTGTTGCTCTTCCTTGTTTTTTCTTGGAGCTGGGAGCTGTGTCCATAGGGTCTGTGTTTCCAGGGCACGTCACCTGTGAGAGAAAAGCACAGGGCTTGGGAAGGTGAGCCAGTAAAAGCTGAAGGCAGTGGAGTTTGGGGGAAACTTAATTTTCTGTGGGAGTCACCTCTGTGTGCTCTGAAGTTTATTAATAAGTTTGGCACCTGTTCTCCATCATCCCTATGGGTTTTGATGTGGTTTTTTTTTTCTTTCTTCCCTTGGAAATTCCTTGCCAGGGTTTAGGGTGATACCTCTGAGCAGCCATGCCTAGCATGATTTTGCACTCTGCCTGCTGCTCCAGCAATTCTCTCAAAATGTTGATTAACAGGTTACCTAAAAATATAGACTAGAGCCATGCAAAGTGCCCAACTAGATAAACACCTGCTTAAAAGGATTAAGGGTAATAAGAGACTTAAACTATCAGCTACTACCAACAGGTGATTATGTTGAAAATTTATTGGTGATACAAAATATGGATTTTTTTTTAATTACTTATTCTAGGTAGTTGCTTCTTAGTTATGAAAGTATTTGCAATACATAAAGGACTTGAATAATATTTGGAGGCTATTGAAATAATCTATTGAAATGTCTTGAAAAGTGAGCTGGAAGATTGGAGCTATTCAATGGAAAAAGGCTAAATCTTGGTGCCCAGCAGTTTTGCAGGGTTTCTGTGAACAGAGAACATGTTCTGCCAGAGCACTTCAGTACATGAAGCCTTTCAATGCCACTGCCTACCTGTGCCCTTGAATTTGCTTAATAAAATGAGGATGTTCTGAGCCTGGTAAAAGCTGATGGGTCTGATTAAAATAATAGAAAGAAACATCCCCTGTGTAATTAGTGTTATTTTATTGATAAAACATGAATTTTTAATGTTTTTAATACTAGGGGCTTTTGAATTGCCACCTTAGGCACTTGATTTATTTGATTTTTTTTTTTTAATTTATTTGACTTTCCTCCATTTCTTTTGAGTTAATGCTGAGACATCCTCAGTTTTTTGTCGAGGGCAAGTTTCTTTAATGTGTAGTTGTAAACCCTGTCAGAGCCTGACAGACGCCCTGCCACAGGCTGTGCATTTGTTTTACAAGTGTCATTTCTGTGCATTCTGTTATTGGGCTGCCACCTCTGCCAATTTCAGAACAGAAAAAAAACCCTGTGGAACAATTTTGTACCTGATGAAAGCAAGAGCCATTTTGGAAAGTTTAAATTTCCATCTGCAATTGGCAGTGTGCTACAAAAACCTGATCCTTGGCTGGGCTTGAGTTTCTGTCCTGAATGATCTCACATGCAAAAGCTTTGAATTTTATTACTCTGCTTTGTTAATTTACACATGATAGCAGGAAAGCATTATCATCCCTGTCACTTGTTTCACTGGTTTTATGTCTTAAAAAGCATATTTATTAGAGTGATTAAAGCAGTACACAGGGGTATCTGCCTTTCAGAGCTGGTCTTAAACTAGTCCAAAGGACTCCTTTGGATTGCTCAGAGAACATGAGGTCTGTTCTAGCTTTTGTTTGCTTGGGGAAACACCTGCTAAGTCAATTTTAAGCTTTATTTTTTTAAATCCTTGACTTCCAAAAGCTGAATGGTTTGCTTTTTGCAATTGAAACATGTTTGTATTTAAGGGTCTGAGACTGCATTTTGCAATGCATGGTGAGTGTTCTGTCCTACCTTGGTTACATGATGTAAACAGCAGGCTGTGTTCTGGGGGGCTCCTGGAAGCTCCTTTACAGCGCTGAGGGGTGGAGAAGGGTTCAGTACAAGATTCTCTTTATGCTGCACAAGCCTTGCTGTGAGTGTCAGATGGGGCAAGAGGCTGGGTTTGGTACAGAACTCATGGAATTGCCACTGCTGGCTGCCCTCAGTGTTTGGACCCCCAAAGCCCATCAGGGGCAGGTCCTGGGTGTTCCATGCACGTTTCCTCTGGCCTCAGGTGTTTTCTCTTTTGCTGTTATTAACAGGATTTTGCTTTCACTCTCCCTCTCAACACACAGCCTGTGCCCATGGTCCCTGGGAGCATAACTCCTGTGGGTCAGAGGGTGGCCACACCAATTTGGCTCCCTGTGGCTTTTGCACATCCCTGCACATCAGTGTGTGTGGGGACAGTGCTTGGTACACAATGAAAGGACTTTTCATTGAGCTTGTAAAACTGATGCCAGCAGGTCAGAGATCACCTGAACACCTGTAAGCAAACCTGCAGGTAGAGCAGGTGTAGCCCAGTCCCTCACGTGGCTGGAAGTCTGGCGCCTTGTCCTGGGGGGAAAAGCCCCTATTCCCAGCTACCTCATTTTTTCTTTCTTTGCACTTTGTCAAATATTTTTTGTTTTGTTTTAAATTACATTTTGTCCTTCAATTAAAAAAAACTGTAAAAGTAGACAAGAAGCAGGACAGAATGGTACCATTGCCCAAGGACAGTTTAATTTCATTTAAAATTAATGTTTCTGTACAAAAAGACCAAGGTTGACCTGCAGCTGCTGTAAAAAGTAAATAAAAATTTCTATTACTTGAAAGTAACTATTATACTTGGAAATGAGAGTAGCAATTGAAACGCTGTCCTGATGATTTTTAAATAGGAAAAGATCTGTTTAAAAAATAGAAGTCTCTGCTCTTTTAAGGACAAATCAGATAGTTTTCTCTCTGCCTCTGCTCTCACTGTTTTGCATGTGAATCTGTTATCTCAATAGAGAGATTCACTGATTTTTCTGTAATGTCTGATTAGATATTTTTATGTAGAGTTCCCCATTTAATCACCTGCAGAGGAAAGACTGTTCAAATCAATACCCACCTTCCATACCTGAACTTATGTCATTGCCCATTTCTTTGTGATCTCCAGGTATGTGGGGTTTTGCTTAGATTGAAGAAATTTTTTAAAAAGTGTGTTTTCTTCTGCTTCTAAAGGTGCTATTTTGACATAGTTTTGAATTCCTTACACTGTGCTTGACTCCTAAAAGTACCAATATAAGCTGGTAATCAGCATGTGTTCGTTCTGTGGAGTTTTTGAGTATTCAATCTCTATTTTGAAAAGTATCCCTTTTCATAAAGACAGCTTCCAAACTGTCAAAGGCCTTAATAATACAAAATGTAATGGGAAAATGCTACCTTTTCCCTTTCTTTGTAAAGGCAAAACCAAGAAATGCTTCACAGAGAACATCTTCCTCTAAAATTTTGAGGAGCAGCTCATACTAACTTTGAATTCAATGTAGCAAACATTTTAGTGGCCATGCACAAATAGTAGGGGTGAAACAAGGAGCTATTCATAACTCTGCAGACAGTACCAATTAGCTGCTAATTCCAGAGCCCTCCATTAGCATCATGGTGGCTATTCCATAAATATTAACCTTCCCAGGCTTGGTCCCAGGACCTGGCTGTGTGTCTGGGACATGCTGGCCAATGTGGCTGGCAGATCACTGGCATGTTGGGCCTGGTGTGGGGTTTGTCTCAGACCTCTCCTGCTCAGCCCCTCAAAGGAGGAGGGAACTTCCCAAGTGCTGCCATTGCAGTGACATTGGCTTGGGCACTCTAAAGAGAGGCTCTTGTAGACACAAGCCATGGAGGAGAGGGCTGAATTTTAGTCCTGCATAGGAACTTTGTTGTTGTCCTTTTTGTGCCATCTTTATTTTTGTTCGATCTGTATCATCAGTTTGGTTTAGGCATTTGGTAGCACTGCTACAGGAAGGCTTTTCCTTCTCTGAAGCACATAAAAGTCCCACTCCTGCCCTATCTGAAACAGCAGGAAGGATCAAGGGTTGATGTTTGAATTTGTCCCATCTCCAGACATCAGGTTATTTATTGCCTTCTCGTAGGCTCTGCAGTCCCAGTGCTGTAGCATTTCTCAGTTGTGTTAATCTAAGAGTCCTTCAGCCTTTTGAAAAGAGTCCAGAGACTGCCTTGTCCATCTCCTCCTTCACACATTGGGTGCTGCCCTCTGGACCGTCTGAACTCATCCAGGCTGTCACTGTAGAGGAGCCACCAGTTGGTGGCCTCACAGGAGTATCTGTGTTACCTGCAGCACTTCTGAAAAACAGCTGATAAATGAGGGGCCATGGACAAACTCTACTGAGCTTGCAAATTCCTGATCCTCTCATTCTAGGGAAGGCTGAGGAGCAGCATCATTCCTTACCTTGCAGCTGCTCCCTGCTGCACAGGTAAGGATGAGTCTGTAATGGATTTTACATAAGGGTAAGATATAAATATTTATGGGCTGTTATAGCAGATCCACTATTTTGCATAAATCTGAAACTTCTGGAGCTATGGAACTTCTGGAACCCTGGGTTCTGGAACTATGTCTGCTATGTGGAAGCACAGGTACTGGCCTAAATAGCTGGAGAGCTTCTGGCCACCTGTTTTTCCACTGCACTTTTTTCTTTTTTTGAGAAACCAGAGATGTGAAACTGCATCCCAGTTTGTATGCCCACTGCTTCATAATCCAGGCTGGCAGCCTGATAAGCTGGAATTGTTTTACCTTCAGAAGGAAAAACTAAAATTTCTTCACATTAGATGCTCTAGCTTCAGAGTTTTCCCTCTGTAAACCATGTTTATTGAGTTCCATGAATCTCGTGGGATTGAGTTAAAGAATATGAATATGTATTATAAGAGTGATAACTAGTGTATTTAGCCTGACTTTGTATGGTACAAATACTCTATTTTATCTTGAAAGAATGAAACAACTATTGAATAATCCAATTATGATATCTGTATTCCATGAACCAAGTAATAGGAGGGTGTTGGAATGTGATGTCACATTGCTGCCACTCTCCTAAAGGTTCAATGTTCTGTCAAATCTAAGATCTTGAGATTTACCAGGATATTGTCAGCATATATTGCCACTTTTTCTACTAAAGGCACATTGGTGTGGTGAGGTAAAGGCACTCACCTCTTGTTTACCATCTGTGGCATGCAGCTGGACAGCAAGGGTTATCCCCAACATCCAGCTGTCCTGCTCTGACTCCTGTATTACAGATGTGGTTACTGTTACAGGCTTTTTATGTGTCTATGTGTTCTGTGGGTCCTTCTGTGCTTTGTGTGAGAATGGAGTTTCAGCTTTATGTGTCCACCCCAAAATCTTTAGAAATGAATTGATGAATCACTTGGGGCCAGGGTTTGGAATGCTCTGATTGGAGTATGTTGAGTTACTTCTGTTTAAAACAGGGAAAAATAAGACATAAATGCTCTTTGACCTCAATCAAACTATGCAATACAGCACACCAGAGAGCTGAATTCCTTGTGATACAGAAGTGCAGCTCCTGTGTCCTTCCAAACCCAGTCCTTGGTCCAAGGTTAGGAGAGCTTGTACTCAATGGCTGCCCAAGAATCTTGTATCCAGATCACCTCTAGTGCACTGCTCTTCCTCCCGCCCCCTCGCCGGCCCGGCAGTTTATCTGGGTCAGGTTCTTGGGTGTTTTGGCTCAGAATGATGTGATCTCCAAGTGCATCCCTCCTGTCAGCCTGTGGTGTTGTCACCTGGAGCTTGTCCTGTGACCCCACCAGTGTGGCTTTACCCACTGGGGCCACTTCACCACGTTTGCACCTCCCTGCCCTAGAGCATGTCAGGTGTTTGGGGTTTGCTGTGCCCCCGGGTTGGTGTTGTCTTGCTTCCCCTGTGTCAGTCAGTTGTGGATCTGGTGCTTACAGTAAAGAATCCTTGTGATGTCTCAAATCCAGTCCAAGTACGTTTTCATTTCTGCTGCTTCTGTGTGAGTTTGATTTTTCTGCTTCTGTGGCAATTCAGGGATAAAAGCCCATGTGGTCAGGACTGCTGGTAAGGGTTCTTTGTTCTCCCGTTGCTTCATTTTTCCAGTTAAATTTGTTCCTTGTGTTCCTCTTCTTCCCCCTGTTAAAAAACGGGTACAGTTTTTCCTGGTTCTGCCTCCCATGAGGAGCTCTCCTCTCCCAGGTGATCATGAATTCATTTACCTAACCCACCCTGGACCTCATACAGTTTCTGCCTCCTTACTCCCTTTACTGTTTTGTCTCTTTAATTCAGATTGACCTCGATTTCTTTCTCTGATTCCAAAAAGGGATGTTGGTGCATAACCTGGGAGACAAGCAGGAAAGCTCTCTCTGCTGGTGTCTGTGTACATCCATGCCCTCCCCAGCACATGCAGTGTAAGGTGCTCAGCCTGTTCCATTCCTTCCCCCAGGTTTTCCTAGTGCTAAGCAGATCACAGGCTGAAGCCATTTCCTATTTCTTTTGGTAACTGAAAATATTAGGAGATTTTCTTCTTCAGAAATAGCCACTGCAGATGAGCAGCTGGCATGAGAGAGGGTTGTTATGCTTCCATATTCAGTATTTTTAATTGAGGAACAAATAATTTATTTTGGGGAAAAATGTAAATTTTTTTGTATTTGTATGTCAAAGTGGCCTTTATAGGAAAAGCACATAAAATATTTAGATTAAAATTGCTTAGTTGTGTAATTTCAGTGGGGATTTTTGTATTGACAGGGTTTCTATGCATTTTTCAAAATGTACTTGCTGTTTTGTGTTAGACTTATTGGAAATCTTTTTAAAAACATGTATTACCACGTTTTCCATGGTTGATCCCTTTACTATCATTCCTTTTGAATACTAAAAACATTTTAATTAACCCTGTAAATTAATTTTCCCCCACAAATATTTGCATTAAGTCAATATAATGAGTTATAGCATGGGTATGTAGCTTTAAGGGAATAAGCCTTGTAGTGCAGCTTAATTCTGGAGAGATGTGTTTGCAGAAGGGCAGTACAGCAGCGTTTCTATTGCACTTAAAGCACTAAATTAGGAAATTAAATTTTTGCTGTACCTCACTAGGGTTTTATTAAACCATGTCCATCCTGTATTGTTTACACTTGAGCATTATTTAACGATGTATTATTTGTGCAGTTTGCAGTTCTCTGTTCTGTAGGGATTATGTGAACGTTAACAGATAAGGAAAAGTTTTGGAGTGTGTGGTGTCCTCATGGGTTTGACATGAGTTTGGGGAGGGAGGAGAGAGGAAAGTTAGATCTATTAGTATATTTTTCCATTTCATTATGTACACATTTTCACATTAGCTGAGACTAAGTAACTGAACTTACAATTGAACTGTGAGTAAAATCAGTGGTTTGGAGGTGGGGAAGATGAAGAGGTTGCAGAACTTCAGGCAAAAACCCTTTAGTTGCACTGTGGTACAACTGCCCTGACTGCCTGTGCAAAGCATAGCCCGAGGGGATACATCAGACCCTGCTCTCATTGCTCTGGTTTTACTTTCTCTTCTCGAGGTGTTGCTGCAAGGTTTGCTAAGTAGGACCTTCCCAGGAGTGTCTGTCAACTGAGACTTGAGTTTTATCATTTTATGTTTGTAGTTTTAGTTTTTGTTCTTGTTTCTGTTTCGTAGGAGATCCCACATGTTCACAGGTTAGTGTAAGTGCAGGCTTTCAGGTGTAGCACCAGATGAGCGTTTCATGCAACCATGCATTCTGTAATTGAAGAAAAATGTGCAATTCTAATGGCACTTTGACCCATTGCTGAAACACTGGGTTTTGCAATTGAACAAACTCAACAATTGAAAACACTCTGTGTCTTCATTAGATGTCTTGAAGGTAAAGTAAAAGGCAGTTACTCCATTTGTACCCATGGATAATTTGGTATTGATTTTTTTTTTATAGTTTTATGATCTGTTTTTAGAAAAACACTCATTTCTTGGTTTACTTTAGTTGCCATAAATTGCCCAGTGCAGAGTCTGGTCCACTTCCATTTGTTTATTTTCATAGAGCAGTTGCACAAAAACTGGTAACAGCAAAGTAGGAAAGCTCTTTGGTTACTCACCAGTAGCTTCCCTTGCAGAATAGCTTCGTGGCTCACACATGGTATGAAAAGGGACACAGGAATTTTCCTGGATTCAGTAGCACTCGCTTTGTTTACGTGTTCAGTAGAACGTTGGGTAACTAAAGGGAGGCTCCCTTTTTAAAGTATTTGACTTGTGCTTTGAGGACTTAGTTGCCACTGTGCAAATTGTGCTGTAATATTGTACCAAGGATCAGTGAAAGTGTTTTATCTTTTTTAATGTCGTTTGTATTTGACCGGGTTTTATAAATGTAAGAGAACAGAGTGTTGTATTTTGATCTGAAATTTGCGTATGGTAAAAGTAACTTTGCTTTATGTATCGGAGGTTTGTTCAGAACTTGAATCATTTTATAGAAGGGTACAGACCAAAATTAATTGTCTTAAAGGTGTTTAATAAATTAACCAAATAAAACATTGATTGTTTGAAAACTTGTTAACTGCACCTTCCGCGTTTTTTTTTTTAAAGGAAGAACGTAGTTCAAGATTTTCTCTCAAGGTCTTACAAAAAGTGAAAAAAAAAAAAAAGGAGAAGTAGGATTTATAAATATCATCTCCCATGAGTTATCTGTTTTATTATTAAACATTCCAACATGCCAGAAGTTTAATCAAAGGGGAAAACCCAAAGGAAATAAATGGAGGAGGAAAGGCAATGAGGAAATGAGGGGAGGCGGGATCAGTCCCTCCCTGGCTCTGCCCAGGCAGTAAATGCTTGTGGTTGCTGGGCTGTGGATGTTGTCAATGGCCACCCCAGGAAAAATGGGAGTGGGAAGGAGCTTCTGCTCACCTGGAAAAGCTCTCATGGTTGTTTCAAGGTGTCCATTCTCCCCAGCAGTCCCCTTCACAAACACTGCTCTTCCATGTGACCTTTCAAAGCAGCACAGAAAAATATGTGAAGCATAACTGCTCCCAAGGGCAGGTACAAACAGCTCCTTCCAGGGCTGCCTGATATTCCGACCCTTGGCTGTGTCACAGCGTGCGGACGCAATCCCTGCAAGTTCAGAGACCTGCACATTTTTAAGATGCCAAGCAGCTGCAACTCCAGTTGAGCAATATTCTACCTCCATGCTGTGCTGCTCCCTGCACTGGGGTACTGGCCCTTGCCTCTGCTGGGGCTGCCTGCCTGGGTTTGATTTTCAGGAAAATACCCAGAGCTCTTTCTGCCTTGTCCTTAACAAAAGGACTGAGGAAAGGCCAAATGTGAGGTAGGAGTCAAGGAAAAGCTGAGGTTTGGGGTAGCTTGGGCAGGGGGAAAGGCAGCAGCATGGCTGCAAAGCAGAGTGCAGAAACTAGGCACTCTAAATACGTGTTCTAAAAGAGATGGGGGGAAGTAGGACAGAAAAATGAATATTTGTTCCATAAATCCCTTTTCTTACTTAGTTCCACAGCCATACCAAGGTTCAGGACTGCCAGCCAGGTTGGTGCAGGGAGCCTGAGGCCTCCAGTGTAAACACACACTGATGATAGGGAATCTTGTGTTGATTTACCCTTGTTGGTGGTGTTCCCATGGTTATGGCTGCTTAGATGGGCTCTGCCATATCTCCCCTGTCTTACTGAGTCTTGGAAACAAAGACAGGAGGGTGAACTTGGATTTATCTTTATTCCACAGCCTGGAATCCTAACAGAAAAGGAAGAGGGCTGTTGCCTGGTTTCCTTTACCTCTTACACACAGAGAAGATATAAATTTTGAAGTTCCCATTTCTGCCTCTTTTAAGCCCCTCAATTTTTTTTTCCTTAAGTCTCACAGGAGAAATACAGAACTGGTTCCTCAAACAGGATTTTCAACTGAAGCTCTTGATGCCTGGGAGCAAGGCCTCTCTGTGCCTCCTTAACTGCAAGGTACTTGCCAAGAAGGCAAAGTATTGAGTTTATGCAACTAGACTTGTGACTCTGGTGATTTCTGTGTCACAGGGAGTCACAGTTGTTCATCAGCTTCTACTCAGCCTGAGAGAGGAGTGTCCCATCAGCTTTCCCCTGGCAGGAATATGCTAGGAGAGGCATGCAGTTAACAAAGGATCCCTACAAGTTGGAGCTGCTGTGGAGGTATCTGGGTGTGTGAGCAGCCCCAGCTTTGCTGAGCCAGGCTCTTTCCCAAGCCTGGTGCCTCCTTGGTAAGAGGTGGCATCTGTGTCCTTTCCACAGCACGAGTTTTGGAGCCACCTTTCAACAGGCTGAGTTTTCCTGGTAAAGAGCAGGCTTCTGTCCTTCAGAATCTCAAATCAAGCAGCGAGATCCTGCTGTTCACTAAGCTCCATTTTACTGAGTTGTCCTGCACAATGATCACTGGAAACAGCTAAATTAACAGAAGAATTAATTGCTGTTCAGAGTTCAATTCAACCCACAACTTTTTGTCTGGAAGCAGCTGTGAAGGCAGAAAATTAACATGGGGGACATGGGGTCTTGGTCCAAGTCATTTGAGCTGAATGTTTTTGCCACTCCACAGATTTCTCTGCTCCAGGTGAAGCCAGTGGCAGCAGGATCAGAGCTGTTACTTTTGCTTTTTCCCCAGTGCATTTGGGTGCGCACAGGCCAAGCTCTGTCACGTGTGGCCTCTAAGGACTCATGAACCCCAACACTGTGGGCTGGGCTGAAGGAGTTGGCTAAAGGAGAATTTACGGTAAGAGCAAAATGTATTTTTAACCACCAGGATATGCTTATCGTCAGGAAAGGGCAAGCAGCACTCCTATCTCTCCAGGGAAGGGGAAGTGTTGAGCGTGACTTTATTTTTTTCCAACTCCTTTTCAAACTCTGAAAGGGTTTTTTTCTTGCTGAGACATGTCGTTGGATTAAATCAGGGAGTTACACAGACATCAATCCTGGGTCACAGGTGAAAAATATTAAATGCCAGGCATGCAGTGTTTTTCCATTGCATGTGATGTACGTTCAGGAAAGACCTTTGGAAAGAGTGCTTTGAAATGAGTCTGTTTTGCATTTTAAAATACACCAAGAGCCCGTCCAGAAGCTTTTAATTTTTTTTAGGACAGCTTTGATGTTTTCTGTGTTGAAGAGGAAAGCAGATTCCCCTCCTTGTACCCCACCCTGTGCCTCTGGAATAAGCAGCACATCAGGTGCCTGCGATCGTGGGCTGCTTTTTGAGTTGAGGGGCTTTGCTCAGAAAGGGGCTGGATGTGTCCCCCTGTTTGTCACCGTGCCTGTTTGGACTCTGCCACCCAGCAGAGCACCCAGAGATGCCTGTCCCCTTGTCACCGTGCCTGTTTGGACTCTGCCACCCCAGGAGAGCACCCAGGGACACCAAAAGCGAGTCCAGGGTTCACCTGACCAGCAGCAGCAGAGCTCTGACATTTTCCATTTTCCACAGCCGGCGCTGCTCTCCCTTTCCATAATCCTGCCCCAGGAAAGCCTTTGAACGAGACACCGCGATTTGCTTGCAGGACACAGCAACGACGCCTTTCGGGCCACCGAGGCAGGAGGGGCTTGGCTGATCCTGTAAATACCTGCTTGCCTGTTTTAGTCAGCGCTTGGAGTCACAAAGGGAAGAAGCGCTTTGAAATGCTAAAAGCTGCCTGACCGAAGAGACGGGCTGAGGGTGTTCCCAGCCTGCCTCGTTCCCTTCCCACCCCCTCCGAACCAGTCTCGCCTGTCCTCCCGCTGTGAACAACCAGCTGCCAGGCCTCCCTCTCCCCCGTGTCCCTGTCCCCCCTGCCCGTCCTCGGGGAAGGTGTTGAAGGCTGTAGGGCTCAGATTTAAAAGCCCACGCTCAGGAGCAATGGCGCAGGGCGAGGCGGGCGGGCAGTGCTCAGCAAGGCCCATCGGGGCCTCCTTGCACTTGGCTTTGTCCGGAGCTGGACGCGGTGACCCGGCAGGGATGGCAAGGGACGCTGGGCTGCGCTGCTGCTCCCCGCGGAGGGGCTGGCTGGGTTTGTCCCGCTTTTCTTCCCTTGTTGTGTGAAGGGGATCAGGGCAGGCTGGGCAGAGGGACAAACTCCCCGGGGACTGCCCCTCAGCGCCTCGGGCAGGGCCTGTCCCTCCCCGCGCCAAGGAGCTGAGGGCAGTGCTCTCCTCTGCGAAGCGCTTGGGCTAAAGGTGCGGTGATTCTTTGCCTCTTGCTGTCTGTGCTTCAGCAGGTTTCGCTGATTTGCAATTAAATCTCCTTTCATGTTGGTTTTAATTGCCTTCTCAGTTCCCCATACTACAGAGTAATGCTGAAGAATCCATTTTTAGCATTTCAGTTCATCTCCTCCTCATTTCAGCTGCGTCTGTGCTTTTCTCCTTGCTGTTGTAGTGTGAAATATTCAGGGAGAAATGTGAAATTTCCTCATCTGAAAGTCATGTACCACATCTTACAGCTTGGCATGAGGCACGGGAATGTTCGTGGCTCTACCTGCTTTGAAGAGCAAACAAAGGAAAGCTGCAAGCACCACAGTGTCTGGTCTTGGCAGATGCTTTGGAGACCAGCCCATTTTCATGGAAATTAGGTTGTTGCTATTAGTTTATTTTTTTGCCCGGACCTGAGCAATTCCTCGATCACTTTTCCATTTTCATGAAGCAGTTTCTGAATCACATACATGTAAAACGGAGTTAGCAAATGTCGCTTCCCTTTGATGTATGGTAATCCTGCCTTCTCCAACTGCTCCCTAGAATTTTCCATCTTAGTATGAATATTTCAATGAAAGGTAACAAAGAAACCCCCTCGCTACCTTGTACTTGTTTAAAGACAACAGGAAGGTTGTGAAAGCTAAAATGAAAACAGAACTGGTTTGCATTTGGATGGTTGTGTAACCTCCATGTGAAGAAATGGGAGAGGAAAGGGCTGAAGAAGAACATTCAGAGACAAATCCTTCAGGTGTGAGGCAGTGGTGAAGGTTAAACAGTCCCAGCTCAGAGAGGTGTGCTGGACTCAGTCCTTGCTACAGGTGTAACACTATGCCATTGAAGCATTCTCCTGTGTTGGAAAAGTGGCTTTAAGCAGAGACGTGTTCCATTTATCTCCATTTAGAGATGTAGCATCAGGATCAAGTGCACCACAACTCGGTTCAATGTTTACATCTTTTCCCAACTTTTTTTCTTCATGCTGAATGGTGTTTTATATCCTTGATATATTAGTCTGGTGGTTAGCATAAGCCAAAATCTACCAATGTACCTGTTATCAACTGCTCCAGTTTTCTGGTTCCTTTTTTTTTTTTACCTTAATCCAAGCTGCTTCTTGGAGCTGATGTAATTAAAATGGCATCACCCTCAGACCCTGCTCTGAGATGACAGATGCTCCTTGGATTTGCTTTTCCTTGTACACACATGTTGTCATAAAGATCCTAAAGATTAATTTTTTCTTGCCTAAATAGATGCTGGGAATAACTTCAGGGTAGCATAGCTGTTGTCTACTTTATCCTTTGAAAAGGAAGGTATAATATTTTTCCAAATTTTTTCAAATTTGTCGAAGTAAATTGGAATGAGAAGTCTTGTCTGTTTCCACTTTTTCAGTCTCATTGGTGGTGTGGTGAGAGAACATCTTCCTACAGGATTTCCCTGGTACATTCAGTTCCCTGGATGTGCTTTGAATTTGTGGTTAAATGGAGAGATGTCCTTTCTTTCTTTATGACTGATTTAACCATTGGGAAAAGACAGCTATTGAGTTGGAGAACACTACAATGATGTTGTTTACTAGAGGAAACAGCCATCATAACAGCCACAGACATCTCCATCCCTTTGTAGGGTTCTTAGAAATTGGGAAGGAAGGAATATTCTACAAAATTTCTTGGGCTGAATCAACACCGAGTTTCCAACATGCGATGCCAGTGTTGCTCTTGGGGCTGACTCTGGCTTATGAGCAGCACTAACATCTCAAAGTAAGCCCCCAATCCCACAGATATTTAGAGCTCTCCTTGGGCTTTTATTTGCAAAGTCTTTGCTCTGACATTGTGAGGCACCTGTGAATGTAGCAGACTGCTAGACAGGGAGGTGTTGCTTGGACCTAGAATGGCGCGTGATTGAAAGCAGAACAGATTGGGAAATCTGAAAATTCAGAGGACCAAGGGAGTGTGTTCTCAGCAGAGCTGCTCACAGAATCTTCCACCACTCCCCCACGGTACCAGTTTATTAAAGAGACCTGAAAAAAAAAAAAATCCCTAGTTCTTGCCAGCCTGGGTGACTCCTATCAGAGCTATGACAGGTTTATTCCATTTGCAAGTCGGAACAAGTTTCTCCTCTCTTTTGAAGGTACATAATTATCAAGAGCATCCTTATTGCTACACCCGTTAGCATTGCCTATAATCTCTGGGTATTTCCACTTTCCTGGCAGAGTCCTGATTGGCAAAATAATGCTTGCATGTGTGACAAGTTTAGCGCAAGAGACTCTTCTCATTAGTGCTGAATGCCATGAGTCAGAGTGATTAAGTGATTTGTCCAAAGCACAAAGCAGATTTCGTTTTCTGCACTGCAAACCTACTAAATTATGAATGTTATCAAATTCACAATATTACCTAAAAATGCTAAATTTTAATCTCATAAATGTGATCTGTTTCTATTTATATTGGAGGCCTCAAACCTTAACCATATGTTTCTTCCTTTTTGAAAAAAAAGAGGTCCTTGTAACTTGAAATTATGGTAGTTTAAATTTTCTTCGTGCTGAAAAAGCATTGTTTGGTATCAGAAAGCACCTAAATTTTGTCTGTTTCCTTCAGTTAATTGTCCTTGCTTTGGGCAGCTGGAGTAACATACCTGCTGTATGTCAGTGAGTGAGCTGCAGGTGAGAATGCTGCAGAGCTATTGTGAAAAACTCAGCAGAGGTGAGGGCAAATGGTCTAGCAAGAGAATGGAGAATTAGTCACTGGTGGCCTCAGTTCTGGTCCTTGCCCTTTGCACATCTGTGTGACTAGCAGGTGAGAGAGAGGCAGATCTTTGAATATGCCAGAAAGTTGTTTAGGGTGATCCTCTGAGCTCTTGGCTTCAAAACCAAGTCATACCTTGTAGCAGTTGCTCCTGTCAGGGGAGTACAGAACTGACAGGCCCTCAGTGCTGACCCTTGATGACTGAGGCTCTCACTCCTCCTGAACGAGGTTGTTAGAGCTCCTGCAGTGGCTCCAGAGGTTATTTGGGGAGCAGAGCCATCTCCATGGTGTGTAGACATGGGGGAGGGAGAACAGGCTGCTCAAGGAGGTGGCTGATGCCGTCACGATTGGAAGGACTTTGCTTGGAGCTTCTGCTGTCAGCTGACTGTGAGATAAGTGTAAATTTTTGCACCACTCCTGCTCTGAAACTCCCCCGTAGCTGCAGGGACAGATGGGTGTCTCCTTTGCCACAGGGCCCAGTATGATGTAAAGAGATCTCACCTTTAATGCCTCAATGCACAGCAGTGCAGCTGCAAGGAGGAAGTATGCACAAGATGAAACTGCTTCAGCACCTTTAGGCCTCCCTGCTCAGTCTCATTGCTTTTCCGGTCATCTTAATCCTCTCTTGCTCATTTCCCTGTATTCTCCAGGGAAATGAACCTCCTGTGAATGCCCCTGAGCTTCTGATGGCAAGAGGAATGAGTTCCTTCCCTTTCTAATAAAAGCCTCTTTGGTAGATTCGCTTTTCAATTTGCTTTCATGAGGCTACCTAGTGATAAGTGGTACCATAACCTTCTCTGGGGCGCCTCACCCAAAGTTTTATGCAAATTTTATGTAAACTTACTCTCACAATGAGTGAGAACCATGAGATAGGTCATGCTTGAATGCCATTTTGTTCATGGCTGTCCTGGGGCTCACCAGTGCCTAGTGTCCTAGCAGGGGTCCCCTAAGGCATGCACCAAATCTGGAGCACAAAGAGTAGGGAATTTAGGAGCCATAGTGACTCATGAAACTTCCTGGGTTCCAGCTTACACTCTCCAAGTCCTCCTCCTGCAGCAACCAGCCCTCCCCTGTGGCAGTGGAGTTGTTCTGCCACATCAGCATCATTGTGACTCTTTCCAGAAAGGAGCTGCCTGCACCCGCAGGGAAACAAACCCACAGTAGCCACTCAGTGCAAAAAGCTCTGTATGTGGCTGCTGTAACAGGCAGAAATGGCCTGGCTCCCAAAATGGGATGGTAAGCTGCCTGGGTGGGCAGTGCAGGAGAATCCCACATGTCACTTCCCTCTGGTGCTGGCAGGTGGTGCTGGCCAAGCCCAGCCTGCACCCAGAGCTAACACAGCCAGGGCCACAGCTTCCCAGGGGTGCCAAGGTGTTGGAAACACGCATGGACTTGGTCATGCACTATGGAATGAGCATATCCTGCTCCTCACTGCTCACACATGGTGCCAAATCTCACTTCCTCTGGTGCTCTTTCAGTATTAGCAAGTCAGGTCATGCATCTAATGGGTCAGGGACAGGGAAGTCTGATCAGGGCCTTTAGTTCTGTGTACATCTGGTGGGATCTACTCCTTTTCTGTGGCTCCTCCTGGGCCCTATTATTTTCTTTCTTTCTTTTCCCTCTTAAAATGAAGTTGTACCTACAAACAGTAAGCACCCCTGACAGTGCCTCTGTCTTTGCTTTCCCCAAGATCACCACTAGTTTGTGTTGCCATGCTGGAGGAGGAGACTGGGGTGACACCCAGACACAAGACTTTTGGGAATGAAGACTCTTCATTGTTGTGATTTGTGTGGTTGGTTGTGATTTATAGCCTGAGCCCTAAATAATAGGAGCTGAATCCATGCTTCATTTGTGCCTGGTGGCTTATGCTGAAAGATCTGTAGAGGCTACTTTCATCTTGCATTTTCATCCCAATTTGGTGCAGCTTTCACATCACTGCCAGCAAAGAGGGGCTGGAGGGTTTGAAGAGCTGAGGAAGGCTGGTTTTTCCAGTTCCTGTTACAGAGGCAGTAACTTCTGCAATGAGTGAAGGAACAGGCAACTCTCCAGTCACTGTGCAAAGCTAGGGTGTCAGGCCACAGGCAGAAGAAAGAAGCAGCTGTGTCAGCTCCTCAGGTATTTGGGGACCTCTGCTCTGGTGCCACCAAAAAAATTACAGGCATTTCTCATGCACTACCCTGAGAACAGCTGGACTGTTTATACCACTGTTTTCTGGAATGGGTTTACATGCCATGCATTCAAACTTTAGTTTGCTTTGTCCCAACTTCCCTGTGCAGGCAATCCCTAAGTAACCACGTTGCCCAAAATTACTTGCCCACTTGAATTTGGATAAGTACATGCTTTCCCAGCTGGCTCATTGTTCTGCTGCTAAATATTGCTCAGATATCCTAGCCGAGCCAAGCCTGATTTTTATCTGTGGATTCTGCAAGGCAAGCTGTGCAATGCAAATTATTCCAGTGTATTTGTAGGTCTGTGCTGAGGAGGAGATCCCTGGAGCTTGATCTTTCTGTTTCCCAGTGAGTCATCATTGGTATGTAGGTTGTATTGCCCCACCACTTTGAGATATGAAATGCTGGGGTTTTGCAGGTCACTTGTCTTTTGTAAAAGAACACAGGGTCACAAAATCTGTGTGTGTGTCTAGCAGGAAACCAGCATTCCAGTGGTGATCACATTGCTACTCGTATGTAAACCATTCTTCCAAAATCTTCCCAAAATCTATCTCTAGGCAAAGGCGATGTGCCCTCAAGGCTTCACATAGTGCTCAAGTGCTTAAGGAAGGAACTCTGACTGCAGACAGTGACTGTTAGCATAGCAAAGTCTGAGGACAGGCAGCAGCTTTCTGAAGGCCCTTTTGTCTCAGGTGAGCAGTTCAAACCTCTGCTTTCACTTAATAACCCCAACAACCAAGAAAAGGTGGGGGAATCATTTCATAATTATATGTTCATTTGATGGAGTGCACATAAATGACTGCTTGAAAATTTTATTAACTCTTGAAGTTGTTACATTCCAGTTGCTCTGGTTAGGTGTGCTTTCTAGATAGATGAGGCAACTTTATCAGCTGCCTCTATGTGAGAGAGTTTGTGGCTTCCTTACACAGAACAAGGCAAGAATAGGTTAAAAAATCTTCCCCCACATGGCACTGCTTCCCAAACAGCCAGCTATCTCTCTGCAGTCAGGCTGGATGGATTAACTGCTGTGCCAGGAAAGAATGATGATCCTCGTGCACCCACTCGCCTGTGGGGAGGGCTGACCCAGAAGGGAGCTGTGAGAGGGCAGGGAGTGCTCAGTGAGAGGAGGCACTTCTGCCTTGGGAGGAAATTAGAGCAAGTTTGATCACTGGATGGATCTAGGACATCCCCACAAAGCATACTTCTGCCTGAGAAGTCTTATGGATTAAATGAATGTCTGGATCCAGGGATCTGAATGCTTATGGCTGCCTCTTGCTTGCTTTGAGTTTACTCTGAGCTAATACACACTGTCACAGTGATGTCTAGGCCTGTTTTGTCACACAGGCTTGGGATTTTGCAAGGAAACCCCCGAGTTTCCTGTTTGCCCCTGCTTCATGCAACCTGCCCTATCCACAGCTGCTGCAGTGGGGAATGATGTGGACACTTGTCCCTGGTAAGGCACAGAAGGACGTGTGGAGCCACAGCAGTGGTGACCTGGCATGACAATGGACACTGGTTTAGAGTTTGCCACTGATGATCCTCGGCATAGAGTGAGGAGTTTTTAGACTGTTCTGGAGACCCAAACCTGGAAGTTTAGGTGATTTCAGCAGAATGCAGGCTAGGATTTGACTTCAAGTCTTTTCCATGTATTCACAGCTAGTTTAAAAAAATGCTGGCAATAAACAGCAAAATGTTGCTCACTTTAGCAGATACAAGAATAGACTCTTCTATTTTCTCTATTTCATGTTTTATTTGACAGTGGTTTTTGACTAACTTCCAGAAAGGCAATAGTCAACCTGACTAGTATTTGTCGCCTCCTATGAGCTAAATATAATTTGGATTTTATTTACCTCATAGTATTTCTTTAACAAGATGTGTAACTCACTTTCTGGTGTGAGATTTTCCTGGAAAAAAGAACTCCCCACATTGCTGTCCTTACGCAAAATAAATAAAATCTTTCTGTCTTCTTGCCACATTTAGATCTATATATATCCCTGGTACACAGAGGAGATATCAGCTTGGAAATTGGCTCACTGAGGGAAAATAAATGAATTTACAGTAGAGCCTGGTTATTGTTTTTAAAGGCCTATTGAAAGGAGAAGACTGTTCTTAATTTTCTCTCATAATCTCATTTCAAGATGTTTAGCTCATGAAGTTCTGTTAGAACATGAGGCCTGGACTTTTATCTTCTCTCTCCAGTTGAAATCCTGGAGGACACTTTGGTTTTTCACTCCTGGCTGTGGTCACGAGGAGAAGCCGTAGCCAATATGGGACAGGATCCTGTGGGCCACCCTGCACCAATTCCTTGTCCAGAAGTGAAAAGAGCTGTTAGTCCTGCCTTGTTTGCTTTGCACACCACACCCCTGCTTATTGCCTACAATCTAAATTACAGAGGCGGCCAAACTTGCTTCCTGTTCCAAACAATAGCCCTGGCTGACACATCCCCTCATAATGCACAGAGCAAAGTGCTGGAAGGGCTGTGGGTTTGATGGGCTGGGGCTTTGGGCACTGGTGGGCCCCGCAGAAGGGTCACCACCTGCACCCCAAACAGGATGGAGAAAAACTTAGGGGATGGAGAAAAATGTAAGGGCTTCTGGTAGTGTGCTGTGGGAACTCTATGGAAGATGTTAATTAGAGGGAAGATGTCTGGAAATATGGGGAAAACTTCCTGAAAGGAACAAGTGTGAACAAGGTCATCGAAGGCTTATGAATTTAATAGGAATTCCTATAGGGAAGCTAGTTTGTAAGTGTCCAGGTGTCTCAAGGTCTGAGTCATGCTTTTCTCTGTAAGAAAGATATTATTTTGTTGCAGAAAATATGTTCATTTGGTAGTTTTCATTTGAGGGATCATACATGGGAATGTAAGTTCTAATTTCCTCAGTTTGTTCTACCTCTTGTAGGAAATGTATGCAACTATCAGAGCTGATGTTACTGGTGTTAAACAGCACTATAGGGAAGAGTTATGCTGCATGGGAGTCCCTCTGCAAACAAAGGATATATAGGAAACTTCCCAGGTATTTTTCAGGAACTCTATTGGATTGCAGCCAGATGTCATGGAGGATTGTAGGTAACAAACCCAGCATTTCCATGTTGTGTTTGCAGTGTCTGCAAAATGTTGTGTCTGCAGTGTCTGCCTAACAAAGGCCACTCCAAAATGGCATGGGCACGTTTCTGTCCTCAGAATACCTGGCTACCAATGCTGAAAACTTCTAATTCTGGTATATCATGATGGTATCTGTGGTCTTGAGGTGTGTGACAGCTTCCAAAATGGGAATTACCTTCCTCTTGTTCGAAACAGAGAATGTCACAGTGTTGGGACAGGGCCACTGCTGCTTCTCCATGTTTCCCCTGGTGAGGTGCTGCTGGTTCAGTTGTTTACACTGCAGCTGAACTGGGAGAATAGTGAATAGTGCAGAGAAGGGGTGGTGAGTCAGACCTATGATTAAGTGCAGGAAAACAAGCTGTGTGTGCAAAGTGATCCGGGCACCGGAGCTGGAAAATCCATCCGACTCCTTGTGCTGCTGGTTTGAGGAGACTCGTGTTATGAAGGTGTTCCTGGGCCATTATTCAGACTTATTTTTCAGGGGATGCTGGCATGTTGTGAAGCTTTGAATTTTCTTCTATTTTCATGTTCTTTTGTTCTGCATTCTGACTCAGAACAATACCTTTCCCTGTAAGCCAGAATTACAGCTGGAACCAGGGTACCAGGATACCAGGTATCTTAACCTGGTATCTTAGAAATCTACCTCACTGATAGCAGTTAGAAATCATTTTCCCTATCTCTGCCTCCAGTATCTCAATGAATCCTGGGCATATCTTGTGAAGGTTCTCTCTCCCTGTTTTTACCCTTGCTTTGGGATCAGATGACGTCTGGCTCCATTGCTTTCTGAGCCTTTGGATAATTTACTCTTTCCATTTCTCTTCCAGCATGATCTATATGATCCTCCCCTGAGACATTTTAATGTCTGGAATGAACTCCCCCATCTCCTCCGGAGAAGACTGAGGCAGATGATTAACTGTAGCCAAATCTACCCCTGTTTCTCTCTAAATTATCCCTTACTGTCTCCTCCTTCCTTCCCTTGGTTTTAACGAACAACCTCATGAAACATCTGACTTCTTGTTTTTTATAGGGAAAATTTTTAAACAAAACCACATTCAGACACACAGACATACACACACAAGGCAGACAATGAATGCTCAGAGACAACCAGCAGCATGCTCACAGAGGCAGGCTTATATACAGATACAATGACGTAAATCAACACCCAGAAGCATTTATTAAATTACCCAGATATATACACAGAGGGACAGGCAGATGGGTTAAGGCTGAGTTTGTATTGGTGGATAAATGAAAACCTCACTTTAATGCCCACAGGAGAGTATTTTGGAAAAGCAGTGGCAGCAGCAGCAGATATTAAAGGTGATAATATCTCTTTATTCACTCTTGCAGACTAATTCGCTTGTCCTAGGAAAGGTCAACTACTGCTGCATAGCAAGTGCAAACCCATACACATTCATAATCAAAAATCAGTGTGAAGGCAGCATAGCAGTCAATCCCAAAATCATCCCCTGTTCCCAGGCAAGGAATGGTTCCTGGAACTTGCATCCCTAAACTCCCACTTTTGATTGCTCTGGACAGCCATGTCTTCCTTTTCTCTTGCTCAAAGATATGAGAGCAAACTGAATCCCTGTGTACAGTCACAGGAAGAATTATTCCCAGAACCCAGCTTCACAACTCTTAATGTATTAAATTTGTTAATTTAAAAAATTAAAATTATATTAAAATTTAAAATTATATTAAATTTGTTAATTTAAACTTTTCCTTGAATGTCCGTCATCCTCAAAGTATGGAGCATTAGCTCCCACACCCAACTAAGGAGGCATTTTAGCCATAGATGTAAGTTAACTGAAACAACTGCAGGAATTAAAGTGGAGAAATATCTGTCTTTTCAGGCTGACACACAAAATTTCTCATCAAAAACTACTGCTAAGCTAACTGTAATTTCCTTAGGTGACTTTGAACCATGGGACTCACCCGTATCTTTATTATGGTTACAGTGAGGTGTAAGTTATGTACTATGAGGCCTCTAAACATGACAACTCAGCCCCATCATCCCTGCTTACACCTTCCTACCCCTGCCCTAGTCCTCTTAACTTCACCCAACATTTTCTTTGGTTCTTGTTTCACTGGAAAATTCAGACAGTGTTTGGGACTGTAATGATCTTTGCTCTTGACTGCAGGACAAACAAGAGGCCAAACCCCAGCTGCCTGCACTCACAAACAAGGTCTGGAACACACAGAATGTCTTTATTCTCCTGCTGTTGATAATGATAACCCAACCCTGCTCCACACTGCCCACGTTCCATCCACTCCCTTTGCTCCCATCACCTGTGTGGCTGTGGTAAACAGATGTAAATTGATATCTGCCTTGGTGCAATTTGCTGGTGGAGTTAACCAATCCACAAGATGTTTTGCAGCAACAGCTGTACCATCCCTAATGCTCTCAAGGTCTTACTAGAGGCTCAAGAGCTGGTGCTGGATAGCTGGTGTTTTCCTGCAATGTCTCATTCAGCATTTTTATCTTAAAGCTTTCTATAGCATTAGTGAAGAGCTTAACCCAAATTTCCTCTTTTCAGCTTTTTTTCATGTTCTGAAAAAATAGCCTTATATACTGGAAGAAATTTATATATCATAGAAAACACCTCCATTTTGCAATGGAAACTGTAGTTTTGATGGTCAGCTGCAGCCTTGGGCACTATTACAGTTACAGGCATAAATTATTTCTTTTTCTTAATGATTTTTTTTTGCTTATGATGTGTGATGCATTTCTTCTGGGTATATGGTACAGTCTATTACTGATCATCTGTTCTTTTCAGAGAATTATCTGGATTTGTCATCTTCTTGCTCTGTTGTGTTTCACCTGAGGACTGCCCTAAACTAATGACTGTTATTTTTCTATTTTCTGTTGCCTTTTGGATTGTAAGGCCTTCAAGTATATTATACTTTCAAGAACTAATCTATGCTCTGCTGATGGGCAGGTAAAAATGACAAGGTATGTAATGACCAAAGTGTTCCTTTAGTTGGATCTGTGAATCTATAACCATGAAAGATAACCACATTAAATTGATGCACCTCTCTATCCTTTGTATCTGTTTGCTTAGACTTCTTAGGCCAGGGTCTGTGTTAGATGTATTTACAATGTTCTTAGCACAACAAAGCCTCCAGCACTGGATGATGTGCATTATCATCAGATGGGAGTTTATACTTTACTTTATAACTCCAGCTCATATTAAGGTAAGGAAAGGACTGTGGAAAAGTGGAAGAGTTTCAGCTGCCTTTTGTGTAACATTGTTTTGAAGGGATTGTAACACAGGAAATTTCATTATAAAAATAGTAATTAAGTATGTTTTATCCTCTCTTTCTGTGACACCTCTTCACCAGAAAACCTGTGATACTAATCCTGTTAATACTTGATGCTTTTTCCATATTCTGATTTTTTCCTCCCCTTGGTCTTTAAAAAAATAATCCAAGTCTTTCAGAAGTTCATCCACTTCTAATTTCACTTCCCCATTTGTTGGTTCAGTGAGAGAAGATACACTTCCCCAATCTAGGGACTACTTTTTTCTTTCTTAGCTGTTCTTCCTCTGTTTTGGGGAAACTTCACCTTATGGTGACAAGCTCAGAACTCTGCATCCTACCCCATACTTCCCTTTGACTTTTTATGCTTGGTTGTGTTACAGTGATGTTTTATATGTGTCAAGAGCTAATAGAGCATTTTAAACTGATTAGCACTTGCAGATGGAATGACTGGTAGGATGCAATCCATTGATGAAATAGGAAATGTTAGCTGGAGGTGGGAACAACAATGCAGACAGTGTAATGGAAATGGTGACTTTTCACTCTGTCCTGCCAAATGATAATTTTTTACATACACCCTGATGGTAAGCATGAAAGTAAATGGAGATGGCAGCCTGAGGAGAGCTCAACTTTTCCAGGGCTTTTTTCATGCCTGGGCATGTGGGTGGCCCTGGAAGAAGGCCATAAAGAAGAAGTATAGAACTGCTTTAAGTTGGAAGGGTGAAGGAGAGGGATACCTTAGCTGTACTATCTGGTTGGGAGAAGCAAAGCAAAAAAAGAAACTTCAGGCTCTCCGCTCTCTGTATCTTCTGCTTATCTCTTTCCTATGGACTAATTGGGTCTTTTTAGTTGCCTCTTTATTTCTATTTGTCCAATTCATATTTAGAACTGAAATTGTAAGAGTTGGGACTTCCTGTTTCCATTTAAATTAATCCCTTCACCATGAAACTCAGTAAATTTTGCTTCATTTCAGATACATTTAACCTACTTTGTATAGTGCTTCATCCCACTAAATCAGATCTGGGAAAAGTCAGACTGGAGTGCTGTTCAGATCAGCAGATGGCAGGCTCCTTCTAGCAATTGGTACCACCAGCTTCATCCTACAACCCCCTACATTACAGCATCTGATGATGACAGGCAGAAAAAAAAGTATTTCTGCATCATGTACTCAAGAGTGTGCATTATGTCAGTGAGGAATCAAAGATATATTTGTCCCCAGGGTCTGCACAGCTCGCAGTCAGCCCTGTGCTGTAACGTGCATCAGCTGGGAAAGCAAGAACCCAGAAACTGAGTAATTTAGAGAAGAGTAGAAATCTGAATGCCGGAGATGTCAGAGAATTGCAAGCTCACAGCAGAGTCTGATTTCCCACTTACTACTCCTCTGTGAGGTGTCTTTCAGAATTACTGTTAGTCTCAGGAGTGGGTAATGAGAAATCTGAGGAAAAAAAAGAGCTCCTTGCAAATCCAGTCTTTATTTTATGTGCCTGTGATCAATGGTGCCCTAATCAAGGCCTTCCTTTCCTCAGGGGCAGCTACTTCTTGCAGGGTGGGTTCCTTTAATCTTTATCTATTTAGGTTTAAATGTCCTGTCACCCCTTTTGGGAAGCAATTCAGTTGCCCAAGGTTTTATGACTTACTGAATCCTCTTAACACCATCACACTGATTAATTTAAACACACTTCAAATGCATGACTTTTAGCATTACTGAGACTGCATCTCTTTGATGTTTTAGGTGTTTGCTTGAATGTGTTGTATTCTCCAGTTTCTCTAAAGTGAGGTTTAAAAGTATTTTTAACAATACATCATTGTTATGAAAATGAGCTGACTAGCGAGTCTGATAGCAGGAATTTGTTCTGAGTCAACAGTGGCAATTTGCAAGCATTGACTAATGAATTCCATAATCCAGGCAGCACCTCTGTGAATAAGGGAAGAAAGCTCCATTATCTCTAATATGCATCGAGGATCCAAACATAAGAGGAGCAGCTGCTGTGTAAGAGTCTAAACGGATATTGAATACAATTTGGGAATTCCTGGTCCTTGTTGCTCTGCTTGGAAAACCCGTATGTATCTCACATCTCTGAACAGACAACTCCCAGGGATGTGCTAAGCAGACAAGAGAAATGGGGTTTTTTGTTACAGAAGGCATGACTGTGGTAGGCCCTTACAGCCTCTGAGAGAAAATTTCAGTGAGACACAGTAAAAGGAGATTTATCTTTTCTTCCCTCTTTGATTGACTGGGAAAAGAGTTTGCCAAGTCATGTGTTAATGTTGTAACACTGTAAAATGAACCAGGAGTAATTAATAGTGTAGTAAGTGATTATTATTCCTTTTTCTTGTTTTCTCTTTTAAAGCATACAACAAATCCTGCAAAACCGCTGTGGGGACAGTGGTCAGCACATCCCCTGTTGAGGCATCTAATTTTATCTGGCCCTTGCCACAGCTGCTCTGTTAGTTCCCTCAAAGCTTGACAGATATCCACTGTATGGGTTTACACTCAGACAAGGTGACTATAGTCAATATTTTTTTCCTGCTTAGGTTTTGGCATTTCAAGTGTTTTCTCATGGGTGTTCCAAGCCCCTCACTGCTATGAAACCTGTGCTAGTGGCCCTGAGCACTTCATACAAATTGCTGCTTTCTTTTCCTTCAGAATATCACATTTCTTTTGTTTTAAGGCATGGTTGTAGGTGGGTGTTACTAACCTTAAGAAGATATGTCAGGAGACTGCTTCTGTTTTAGCACCCAGAAATTACCTCTGCAGAACACCTGATGGAAGTGAATGTAGATCTCCAAGAGACCAAATGCTGGAAATGCATAAAAAGTAGCAGTTTTTTCTTAAGACTGGAATCCCAGATATTTGCAAGTGTTAATGCTCTTTCCTGGTATTACAGACATACAACTGAGCAGTTGAATATTCTGAATTATATATGTCACAACTGAATTGGTTTTGGAAAAGAGGGAAAAGGTCTGTTGCTGGTTAAACTGGTAGGTTTACCTCCAGTGGGTGTATCCATGGTGGGTATATCCCAGGTTTCCAGGCTACAGTGTCTTTCAGGAAGCGATGCTTCTGTTTACAAAGCCTATTATGAAATGGCAGTGAATAATAAAAAGAGGGCAAGATACAAAGAAGTGCAAATGAAAGGGCAGAGTCCAGGAGTAGGGTGCAGAACTGGCAGGTGGGTCTGAATTGCCCTTCTGTCAATGTCCTCTCTTCTGGAGAAAACATCTTTATCCCTGCTCATTTCCCTGCCAGCTGCACTTTTTTAGTTTTGGTCCAATTGCCCTGATACTTCTGCAGAATAGAACAAATCTATCTCCCTCCCTCTTCAAGTTTGACCTGTACCTAGAGGCCCTAACTTAAAGTAGCTTCTGCTTTGTAGTAGTATCAACAATAATGAGTAAACTATTAAATTTTCACTTTCAGAGGTTGTGTTTCTCTTAGCACAGAAATTAAGTATTTCATAGAAAACCTCACAAATTCCTGAATTATTCAAAACTGGTATCATGCCCAGAAGCACCTTGTGAGTAGCTAGAGGTATATTTTTACTGATGTGCTTTTTATTGTGAATTATTTGCTCAGTGCTTATTATTTAAATGAATGATTGTCTCATATTCATGATAAATTTCTGGTTGGATTTGTTCATTTAGGGGGAAAAAAGAAAACATGCAGCAATTCTCCAAACACCACTTTGAAATACTGCCAAGCATGTATACCTGAGATGTCTGTTGCGCTGCATGGAGCCAGAAGAGGAAGTCTGGAAGAACAAAAAAGCCAGGATTGCAACTGATCCAACTTCTGTTTGCTATAATTGATAGGAGATATGAGGAAGGGTGTTAATTTTAATGTGTTCAGCCCTGGGTCACACACCGGCTATTTATTGTGGGTTGGATGGCTAATGTGCATTTTGGTGAGCTGGGCAGCCAGCAGCCTGTTTCAATTTCACTTGTCTAGACAGGGTTTTGGGTTGCCCTGTTCTGGCAGGCAATGTGAGATTTCATGCCTTGATCTTATCGTGCTATGCTGAGTTTACTTCAGAGAGAAGAACACCTGCAGCCTGAGAGTGGGGATTCAGGGGGAGCTGCAAATGCACATCTGAGGATTTGGACCTCTGTCTTTGACAGGCATTGCTAGGAGTGGCTTTTGCAGTGTCTCAGTGGATTTCAACACTTTGGAATGGTGGATTTCCAGACTTGGATCCTTTCAGGTAATCCATGGGTCGATCACTATAGACCAACCTTGATTTTTTGCTGCCTTCCATGGAATACAAGTGGAAAACAACTGCTCTAATTTGCCAGGAAATTCACTTAAAGACACTAGACTCTTACATAACGTCCTCCCTTTGTTGAACAGCTCTCAGAGAGGACAACTGTGGAAGATTTAAAGCAGTGGTTTGAGCAGATGGCTTATTCATGGGTTGGACTTGATGATCTTGGAGGTCTCTTCCAACCTATTCTGTGATTCTGTGATTTGCACAACTTTCACTGGAATAGTCCCACTGGTTTTATTTGAGTGAAGTGTTGGTGCAGGTGGGTGTATGTGAACAGTCCTGCTATCAACACGATTATCATTTGTACCAGAACAGTGCCTCGGGTCAAACAAGAACAGGTCTCCCTTGTACCAGGCACCCTATGAACTCCTGGAAACAGACAGGTCCTGCAGTGAAAACTTGCATCTAAACAAAGCTGTCCTTTTCTACTTTGGTTTGCAAGTATTTTTTATTATTATTTTTATTGCAGTTCCATCCATATTTATAGGTATGAGTAGGTCTGGGTTTGTTTCAGGGTAAATGCCTGCGTCACTCACCCTGTATCTGGTGTACAAAGCTCTGTGGGAACTGCCTGTAATGTTTACTGCACAATGACCAGTCACTTTGCTTAAGTTCAGGAGGTAAGTGATTACCAGGACTATGAGATACTGACAATTTGAACCTCTATAAAAGAGATTTTTGTCTTCCTGATGGTTGTATTATTTGTGTCATTAAATGAGTGGCTTTCTTCTAACCTTGACAAGTTGCATAATTCTGCATCGTTTTATCAACTGGTACTCGGGAGTACTCTGGAGACTTCCTTGCTTTTTGTAAATAGTTTTGATGCTGACATGCAACAAAAGTATCCCTCAAATTTGCTAGTAATTGATAGGTTAAAAAACCTTCCTTTCTGAAAGTCTTTAGACAGCAATTCTCCTGTCAGATGCAAGCCTATTTCAACTGAACAGCACTGTAACAACACACGTGATGGACATGCTCGCTGTAATTGTGGTCCAGCCGGTCATGTGTTGTGTTTGACAGCAGCCACTACAAAAGGTTTTATGGCAAAGGCTCCCAAGCCCTTCCAGTAGCATCTTGCCTCTCCAGCAGATAATCTGTGTGTGACTCGTGATGCGAATAGATCAGATGAAAGAGCTTTCTCTGATGCAGGCTGGTGACGCTGCCCACAGCTGCTGGCACCTCTCTTGGCACAGTGACCTATCCGAGAGCTACTGCATGGGACATGTCACCAGAAACCAAGTCAGGGCACACACTGGAATAATCGGCTCACCACAGAGCAGACCCTCTCCCAACCTCCCTCAATCAGAGGTGAGCTTACACTTTAAAGTATTTAAAGTATAAAGGTTTATACTGTCTCTGAAGATGTTGCAAGCACGACCTAAAACAGCCCTGTAAATTCTTTCTAAATTCTGGATCTTGGTAATACCCACAGTTCAATGGCACGTGCATGTATTAGATAAAATATATTTTCTGTAATTGGTCCTAACCTGGTTGTGCAAATGAGGAAATTGGAAACAAGATCTGAGTTCTACCACTGAGAAAAAAGCAAGTATTGATGGTATCATTTCTCTGGGCATGGCATCCGTATTGCACACAGCATCCCTCAGCTGTTAAGCGGTTTAGAGGGCTTAGAAGGGAGTTGTTTTTTTCACTGCTTTTTTTTTCTTCTTTTATTTTATAAACGATCGTGCTGCTTCGTAGACGATCAGAGGACACTCCACACCCTGCCTAGCATAGTGTGAGAAGGTGCTGCTCTCCCTGGGCTTCCTGGTGCATTGGGAAGCGCAGCCGTTCCCAGTTTCCCCATAAAGCCAGAGGAAAGGGAATATCACTGCTGAAGTGCCAGCAGCCTGGCACGGGCTTCCTTGGCCATTCTCTGCAGGGGGTGTAAAAGAGCTGAACGCTGGAGTGAGGATGCTCAAAACTCACCCTGCGATCATTTGTCACTTACAAGGAGAGGTGGTCACAACCCGTGCGCCCTGCCCAGGCTCCTGCCAGCGCAGGGCTGCGAGAAGGGGACACTGACCGCAGAGTCTCCTCCTCCCCCCAGGTTCCACCGGGGGGTTCCCCTCATGGTGGAGGGGCCTGGCGGTGCCCGCACACCTCCAGCCCTGCCCAGCCTCCTGCCCCGATGAGCCGCGCTGGGCGAGGTTTAGGCTGGACGTTAGGAGGGATTTCTTCACAAAAAGGGCGATTAGACATCGGAACGGGCTGCCCAGGGAGGTGCTGGNGCAGCATGGACGCGGCGCTGTGACCCGCCGGGGGCGGATTGGGAAGTTTGAATAAGGATTTTATCGCTTCCCTTTCTCCCTTCTCCCCTCGGTGCGGCTCAGTCCCTACCCCCATCTTCCCCGACANGTCCCTGGAGGTGTTTAAGGGAAAGACAGGACATGGCACTCGGTGCCGCGGTCTGCTTGACGAGGCGGCGTTCGGCCACAGGTCGGACCCGATGACCTCAGAGGTCTTTTCCAGCCCGAACGATCCCGGGGCTCGGTGAGGGGCGCGGCGCTTCCCGCGCACCTCCCGCGACCGCCGCTGCCCGGAGCGGCTCCGCGGCCATTGACGTCAGGCAGGGCGGCACGTGACGGCGGCGGGGCCAATCGCGGCGCGCGGAGCCGCTCGGGCAGAGGGGCTGTGTCGGCAGCGCCCGCNNGGGGGGGGGGCTGTGCGGCCCGCCCCCGCCGCTCCCGCCGCCTCCTCCTCCTGCCGCGGCGGCGGCGGCGCGCGTGGGGACCCGCACACACAGACACGCACACACAGAGGCAGGCACGCTCATACACACACATACACACACTCACACCCGCTCCCACGGGCGCGCACCCGCACCCACATACATGCACGCGCGCCGCCGCACGCTCCCGCGCACACGCCCCGGGGGGAAGGAAGGAGCCGCGGCCGGACGCCCCGCAGCCCCCGCCGCCGCCGCCACCGCCGCTGC